>JASVEL010010528.1:0-81545 GCA_032618575.1 Nicotiana noctiflora | reverse complement strand
GAGGCGGGTGAGCCCTCTCGGGTAGTCGTGGATCTTGGAGATTCCAGCATCCCGTCGACGGGGGCGGCAGCGGCGGGAGAGGGTCTCCGTCTAGTTCTGACTTGGACTCTGAGGATGTTCGTATGTTTCGTGACGGGGTCACGAACGCGACTGTTCATCCATACGGGAGGCCGCGGGTGATCGAGATTCCCGCGGATGAGAATTTATTATTGAGAGAGTCCTCCCTGTTGCCGCTGCTGGGCCAGTTGTGTTCCTCCGTTGAAAATCAGTCGCTGAGAGAGGTGACAGATGTTGGCATAATGAATGAAGTGGTGTCGATGGGAATGAGGGTATGCATTTTGGACCGATTATCTTTCCTTGACCCTTTCGTTTCATGGGGCTCCTATCCCTGACTCCTCCATTCTTTTGCTTTGTTTCGCAGGTATTTTCTGTTGCATGTGGAATGTTTGCGTCGGGCCAACGTTCGGTCCGGGGTGCTTCTTCGTGTTCTCGAGAGGTGCCGCCGGTATCGGCTCCGATGCAGGGAGCTTAATGAGCGCCCGAGGGATGATCCTCGTAACCAAGAGCTGGTTGGGGAGTTAGCGCGGACGGAGCTGCAGAGGAGCCAGGCGTTTGGCCGTGTTGAGGCCCTAGAGGAGCGGCTGCTTTAAGCGAGTGATGAGCTGGAGGCTGGGAGGAGGGCGTCATTGGAGAGCGAGCGCCAATGCTTGGCCAGGGTAACGACGGTCACCTCAGAGTGGAGCGGGAAAGTTGCCGCGCTGGAGGGGGAGTTGGCCGACCTAAAGCGTAAGCTAGACGAGGCTTCTGCCCGGATGGCCGAACTTGAGGGGATCATTCGTACCAACGATTCCCAACTGTCGTTGGTGAGAGCTGCCGCCGCCTACAGGAAGAGTGGCCTCGAGGAGCGGATCATGATACTGTAGGGGAATGCTCAGGATGCCGCGGGGCAGATTGCACTACTTGAATAGGAGAATCGGAGGATCCAGGAACAATTCCGCGTGCATGGGTAGCTCCCGTGAAGCTTGGGTTTACGCGGAAGCACAACGGGACATATATAAACATGTGCTTGAGGCTGGCCAGATTACCGAGGATACCTTCGAGCAGGCGCGCCAGAGGGCCCGAGAGGCCCATGAGGAATGCAGATTTGACGCCGCGACGCACGGTATTGATGATGTCCCTGACGGGAGCTTGGCCGAGGCTGGGAATGATGGGGGCGCAGCGGAGGCCAGTGGAGGCGGAACTGGCGACGGCGCGGCGCATGCCGGCGATGGTGGGACTGGCGCGGATGGCGGTATTGGCAATCCCCAGGTTATTGATGATTAGTTGATAATGTCTTCTTTGACTGTTGCCGCGTGTGGCTATTTTTTTTCTTCGTTTTTTTTATTTGATTGATTGTTGTGGTTTGTTTCAGACAATGCATGCTTTGGAGCACGCGGGCATGGCCCGTATCTGCCTGTTTTAATTTAGGGGGAAAATTCCCCCTTTTCCTTCTGTTCGCTTATTGCTCGCTGTGCTTTGTGTTTTCATTTAACATGATCATTAGTCATCTTGGATCGAGGGCTCTAAGCTCGAGTTTTACTTCAACTGTCGTTGAATATTTTAATTGGCGAAGGCTCGTGTCCTGAGTCCAGTTCAACCATAGTTGAACGTTTTTGGTTCTTTTGAGTCGAGGGCTCGTAGCCCGAATTTTACTTTAACTGTCATTGAATATTTCAATTGGCGAAGGCTCGTGGCCTGAGTCCCAGTTCAACATAGTTGGACGTTGTTGATTATTTTTGAGTCGAGGGCTCATAGCCCGTGTTTTAGTTCAACTATCGTTGAATATTGTAATTGGCGAAGGCTCGTGGCCTGAGTCCCAGTTCAACCATAGTTGAACGTTGTTGATTCTTTTGAGTCGATGGCTCATAGCCCGAGTTTTACTTCAACTGTCGTTGAATATTGTAATTGGTGAAGGCTCGTGGTCTGAGTCCCAGTTCAACCATAGTTGAACGTTGTTGATTCTTTTGAGTCGAGGGCTCATAGCCCGAGTACTACTTCAACTGATGTTGAATTAAGTTGGCGAATGCTCGTGGCCTGAGTCACGGTTCAACCATAGTTGAACGTTGTTGATTCTTTTGAGTCGAGTAGCCCGAGTTTTACTTCAACAGTCATTGAATATTGTAATTGGCGAAGGCTCGTGGCCTGCGTCCAGTTCAACCATAGTTGAACGTTGTTGATTCTTTTGAGTTGAGGGCTCATAGCCCGAGTTTTACTTCAACTGTCATTGAGTATTGTAATTGGCGAAGGCTCGTGGCCTGAGTCCCAGTTCAACCATAGTTGAACATTGTTGATTCTTTTTGAGTCGAGGGCTCATAGCCCAAGTTTTACTTCAACTGTCATTGAATATTGTAGTTGGCGAAGACTCGTGACCTGAGTCCCAGTTCAACCATAGTTGAACGTTGTTGATTCTTTTGAGTCGAGGGCTCATAGCCCAAGTTTTACTTCAACTATAGTTGAATATTGTAATTGGCGAAGGCTCGTGGCCTGAGTCCCAGTTCAACCATAGTTGAACGTTGTTGATTCTTTTTGAGTCGAGGGCTCATAGCCCAAATTTTATTGAGATGAATCGGGCTATCTCTCGTTGGGTTTACAGCCTTTCGTTCCTTGTTTTTCCATTGCTTCTGACTTCAGGAGAAGCTACGCAGCCCTGCTATGAAATCCCCACAGACGACGCCAAATTGTTTGACCCAGAATGTTTGTGAACATTTATGAACTCAAAACAATTATTAAAAATAAAGGGTCAATCATAGTAGGTCGTAACATATCCGAAATTCAGTAAGGGATAAAGATAAGGGGGACATGTGCAGAGGTAACAGAAGGTATTTAGTGATCTTTATTTATGATAATGAGTTAATCTGCCTCTCCATGGAGAGGTTCAGATCTTTACAATCATGTTTTCATGGATCTACTAATATTCTGTATCTTTGACATTGGGTTCTCACTCTGTGTTGTACTCTGTATTTCTTAGAGCCCCCATGGGGAGAGAGTGGAACCCCTTTTCTCATGACTGTCTTAGTATTTATATATCTTTTCATGCTGGTTGACTTTCTTGGAGATTGGGTCCGTGTCAGAACATTATTTTGGGCATACCCGGAAGGTGTCGACCTTGCCCAAAACTTCTGGGCGGACGCAGGTAGTGTCTCTTGGTCGAGGACGGCCTTACCGCTTGTGGCGTTTGCACTAGTAAGGGGAGGCCTCGACGCTTGTTGCGTGAGCTTGGGTCGAGAGGGATGATTAACCCACTTTGATTATGATGAGATCGAATTATAGCTCATACACATATATAATTACTTATTTTATAACTATTTAGTGGCTGAAAAGTCTAGACTAATAAATTCTTCTTCTTCATAGACTTCATTGATTTTTTCTTGTTATTATCTTAAAGAACAATGTCGAAGGGATTCAATACTAGCAATAGCATGATTCCTAAATTAATTATTTATCAAACTGAGCTGAATAATTCACCACAGTCCTAAGGAAAAATGAGCATGTAGTACAGGATTCATGAAGAATATGTTTGTTTGAGACCTATTGACCCGTTTGGCCATATATTTTGCCATAACAAATTTGAGTTTTAGTTGGCAAACACATGTTTGGTCATAAATTTTGCCCAGATTTTGGCAAAATTCCAAAGCTGGTTTTGGGCCAAAATATCACTATTACATTTTTTAAAAGGCAAAACACATAAGTTGACACCTGAGCTATGGACCAAATTTCTGTTACACACTTTCTGACAGCGAAAATTATCTTACACATTCAACCTTTCAAAAGTGTGTCAAATACACACCATGTTTACTAGGACAAGTAAAAACTCTATTTGTGTAATGCACGCATTTGACTTTAGACCGTTTATAATTATTAAACCCCACCCAATTATTTTTAACATAACCCTTATATTTAAGTTAACTCGACCCATCTGTCTCTTTTCTTCCCCACCCCCACATGTCCCCTCTTTTCACCTTCTCTACCATTTTTTCTTCTTCAATTAGGAACCCTAAATATCATTCTACTCTTAAAAGAATATCAGAATAATGGATGAAAATGGATACAGAGATTTTGATTTGGTATTATGTGATGGGTCTGCTAATGTCGGTGGTGTTTGGGCTAAATAAGCTACTGGTTAGAGTTTTGCTTCTGGAAAAATTGTACAATGATTCCTTTTCGAAGGCTCGGTAGCCATGGCAGATAGAACTCAGAAGAAAATAATCATCAAAAAAATGTGGCGATATACCCAAACTTTTTACAGGCCGGAGTTTCAATTTCCGACCAGCAAAAGAAGAAATAGAAGAGGGTCTCACTGAAAATCCATGGCATTGAAAGCACGGGTGAAAATATGAAAGACCGGGGCGCTTAGGAGTCAATCTCTTGCTCAAGCCTTCTAGTTGGTCTAGTTTGCCGAATATGAAAGACCGGGGCGCTTAGGAGTCAATCTCTTGCTCAAGCCTTCTAGTTGGTCTAGTTTGCCGAAAAGGGGTTGAGGACGATGGTATTAGTGTGTAATTGTTTAGTATTTTTATTTTTGTAGAAAAGTATAAAAAAGAAAAAAGAATTATTTAGGCCATTGGATCAATTAAGTAAAATCAACACCGTTCAAATAAAGCTATTGATTTTGATTTTTTATCTCTTCACGCGCTCCTTTCGCGTGCAACTTACTTGGTCAAAAGTAGTGTGTATTAGACACGCTTCTGAAGTGTGTCAGTAACATGGATTTGGTCCATAGTTCGGGTGGCAACTTATGCGTTTTGCCTTTTTAAAATTTCTTCTAAACTTTTATATTTTATAAAAGAGCCCATCATTAATTTTGTAAGAATATTGCTTCGTCTTCTCGGTCATCTAATAGTATATCATGTAGTTCATTATAAAAATGATAATCTTGTACCAAATTTATTTATGTTTAGGACTATGATTTACGATAATATAATGAATGTTGTTAATAATGGTACTATTTGATATTTGTAATAATTTTTAGAACTTGTGGGTATAAGTCATGTCTCATGTTTTTTCAAAATAAATTTGGAAAATATATTTTGAAAACTGATGTCCAAACACATTTTTATCTTCAAACCAAACTTTACCCAAATCAGTTTTTTCAAAACAAATTTGAAAATCTCCAGCCAAAGACTAGTGATAAGAGTTGAATCAATACCAGCTATACTACTGTAAAAAATATTTTTTATTTTTCCACGAGTCAAGGTTAGAAAACGAAGGGATATCAAATTTCATTCCCTATTAAA
This sequence comes from Nicotiana noctiflora, assembly GCA_032618575.1. NCBI lineage: Eukaryota > Viridiplantae > Streptophyta > Magnoliopsida > Solanales > Solanaceae > Nicotiana > Nicotiana noctiflora. Next base: position 76,272 of record JASVEL010010528.1, on the reverse strand, counting down.
GCACAAATACATATATGCACATATATAAACCTGAAATTTGTTCTAGCCCTTTGACCTAGATCAGGACAAGAAACAACAGCTTCTTTTGACATTTTCTTTTTCTTCATTTGGTACATTAGATGTTTTAGGTCAGCACCTTTTGACCTCATCATAAATCTTAAATGAGCTACTAACTCGCAATCTACAATCTATGGCACCACTTTCATTTTCGTGCACGCGCGTAGAGTTATGAATCCTATCTACTATGCAACTTGAACTCTTGGGGTGTTGCTCAACTACCTGAAGGGGCATCAAATCAGCATTTCCATCTTTATAATTCATGAAAGCTCCTAGAGCTCCAAGAAACCCCTCATGCCGCAAGAACATTGCTTTAGCCTCACCCTTCGACCTGCACATTGAGCAAATGTATTAACTTGAATTGAGGAGAGATTACCTAGTAGGAGTCAGGTAATAATTGCGACGATAACACACGTTTTAGCTTCCTTCTTGTGCCGAGAGTCTACCGGAAACAGCCTCTCTACTCCTCTGGAGTAAGGGTAAGGTCTACGTACACACTACCCTCCCCAGACCCCACTTGTGGGATCTTACTGGGCTGTTGTTGTTGTTGTAAACCGCGTTTTAGCAGCAACCAACAAGCATTATTTATCTATTATGTTAAAAGGGTATGCTAACCGATGAATGTATCCCAGAAAGCACACATCAATTCATCACTAAGAACTGAAGTTATTCTAACAGAAAAAAATATGGGAGCTTTATTTTCTTAGTTGGAAGCTTGGCAGTAAGGAAAATACCAATTTTCTGGCTTTAAGGGGATATAACAATTACCAGAAATCAACTGCAACGGAAATTGTGTCCATTGTATAAGCATGGTCACGGATGAAGAAACCTCCCAAAATAATGCGCTTGAGCCCAAAACGAAGAGCATTCAAGTATGCAATCTAGGAAAGCAAAACCAATTGAAGAAAAAAGTCAGCAACAATAAGAAAATGAATTTTTGACAATTTAACAACTACATTGTAGGAAGGAGAGGCCCTATATTTCTTCCTTTTCATGAGTGCTGATTACTAACTCTGACTTCTCAACTATTTCAGTTCAAGTTTGCCATTCTAATTCAGCAAAGCATCACTTTAAAGCAAGATAACTAACAGAATAAACCTTAGACCAACTCGGTGCCACTTATATCAAACAAAAAAACTCATATAATGAAGAGCACTATAGCGAAATGTTTTCACGACAGAAGAGTGCATCCACTTAAATAAAAGAAATTCTTATAATGAAGATCACTATACTGAAATGTTTTCATGACAGAAGAGAGCATCTTAAAATTAAAATAGGAAGTACAACTTCATTGAGTAGAGTAGCAGATGCACGTCTGTAACACCACCTAAGAGTTTCTAGCAAGGAAAAGAATAAAGACGCTTAAAGACAAGCACAGAAGTCATATAAGATTTTAGTATCTTCCAATATTTAATGGTTTTGACAACTTATGACATTTAATGATAAAATGTTGTGCAATATGAGATATCCAATAAAATGTTGTGCAATATGAGATATCCAATATGAGATAAAATGGATGGATTATCTATCTGCCCTTCTCGTATGTTTTATTTCAATTCTTTATTTGTATCCTTATGAGAGAGGAGAATGGTAAGCAAAACATATCGAATGGGAACAGTACAAAACTACAGTCTGGTGCTCCTCTGAATTAGAAATATTCCCAAAGGAATAGATCATGAAGGACAGGTATTTCCATTTTATTGGAGATACCAGTATTATTCTTAATACAGAGATATATATATATATATATATATATATATATATATATATATATATATATATATATATATATATATATATATATTCCAGTCAGGAAACATACATTGTGATGTATCTATAGATGCTGCTGAGAGAAACTTCATGACCCACATAATTACCTGTCCGATGTTATTTGAGATCATTCTTAAAAGGGACCGGGCGATGTCTTCTGGTTTGTAGTCTTCAAGCTCTCTGTTTTCTGAGACCGGCTTACCGAAGCTAGAGGCAATGGCTGTTGATGCAAGGCCGATCTGTCATGTATCATTAAATTCTTAATCACCCTAAATATTATGAAGCTTCTGGTATTTGAATAGAGCATTTAGAACAACTGAACATATGGGAACTAAATTTACAAAATTCATCAACTCCTCTTATGATAGATTTCAATTACTTGGCCAACATACAACAGCAGAAACGTCGCTACAATAAGGAACTGTTGGTTGTCAAGTTAAGGAGTTCATCTATAACAACTAACAACTGAAATGACTTGCTAATGAAAATGGTGGGAATGGCATCAAAGTATTACAGAGGATAACATTAAGATATTTCGTACAGTAGAGTGGTAGTTTAGACCCTTTTCCTTAATGGCTTTTCTGCAAATTCCCACCTTGTAATGGGTAGGTGCATATATATCAAACAATACCAGAGAAATACTCTCGAGCTGGGTCCGGCATTGGTCCAAAGTAAACATCAGGGCTGGTAACTTTTTTTCCCTGTGTTCTAGTATCGACAGGGAAACTAAAAAGAACATTTTGAGAAGTGGGAACGACATTGTGACTCCACCCATACTATGAGGATGAAATAAGTATTTCAGTATACAAGAAGCCCACAGCTCGAACTCGGTATATGTCACAAGGAGACAACTTTAACGTTTCTCCAAGGCTAGCCTTTATTAGCAAGAAAATACAAGACAAAAGAATGCACTCCGGAGGATGAAATTTAACAATTGGAAAAAAGAGTATACACAGAATAACACAAGAAGACCATGATTTTGAAAACTGTAACAAGCTAGTCTTAAATTCACCTGCATAAAGGTCTAAAAGTGGCAGAGCATATGTGGAGAGAAACAGAAAGTAGATTGGAGGAAGGTGAACAAGAAGGAGAAGCAGAACGAAGAAGAAAGGAGGCTAGAGGGGGAGGTCGACTGGACTTATCTTTTCTTTGTTGTTCACACTTTAAGCCATGACGTGACACAAGCAGAGCTCACTCTTACTAGTGTCATCCACTTTCTTGTATGATCAAAAACGAATTTACTTTCACCTAACTCGATATATTAAGAGAAACTTTATAGACAAAACATAGTGGATTGTGCCTGATGTGATGGACACAAATTGTAAGTTGGGACAAAAATCGCTCAACATGGATTGAAGTTTGGGGACCAACTCCTTATTCTACTCCACATATTCCTCCCATTACTCATCTAGACTCTTCTATATCGAAGATGTGACATATTAGACCTTGGAATAGTTTAAACTGCAACTTATCCAAGTGAAAAGAAGGAAATATATTACACAACAAAGTTTATACCTTAGCATAGTCCATTCCACCATAAATATCTCCAACGAGCATGTCTATCACTCTGTTGTTTCCCTGATGGCTCAATTCCAGCAACTCATCAAAACTGTAATACAAACACATAAGAAAATTCTGCAAAGAAACCAATTGACTAATTGAAAATCATATACTTAACAGAAATGAAAATAACCTTTTGCATTTAGTCAAAAGTTTTCCTAGGCCCCAGAAAGTGCCACCACCAACGCTAGTTCCACTAACTCTCTGAAATTTTTCATCTCCATCTACCTAAAAAAGGCTTAAACACAAAATATTGATATGACAAAGAGGGAGTCATCTATGAAGTGCCAAAATGCATAAAATTCATAATTAATTGCACATATCACTGTAGTCTTGATAAAAATAAGACTGAATCTCTTCCATCTATAATGGAGATATATAAAAGAAGCTATGACTTATAAAAGCTTCTTGACTCTTGGCTTCAGCCAGATAAGGTTTCCAGCAACTCACTTCACAAGTGTGTATTACTCATGTAGAAATACTATTAAGTATAAAATCTTCTTACTTCAGGGACTTATACTACTGTTCTAGTTCTTCTATATCACTCTGCATCTGACAACCCATCAAAGCTCACCAGCCCTAGATGACTATGAAACCTAAACTATCAGTACTTCTGAAATTCATTTAGTAGCCCAATGCAGAGCCTGCTTAGTGAGTCTTATCAAGTTCTTGGGCAATACAGGCCTGCGAAATGAATAAGTAGTCTACCAATGTTATCTTGCTGACATCAAAGTTAGTAGGACAATAACATTTTCGCAGGTGGGTATTCACAGATGAAAAAAAGTAAGGTAAATTCCTTATTCCAATGGACCAAATTCACAAAGAAAATAATAACATAGGGTTTCAGGTATTAATTTTCTAATTTATAGATTGTCTGCTAACTACTATGCAGGAGATTAACTTCTTGTCCTGAATGGTATAACATAAGCAATAAAATGCACCAACTTGGTACTGCATTTGGAAAACAGAGGACCAGTATGCAATAAAATGCACCAACTTGGTACTGCATTTGGAAAACAGAGGACCAGTATGAAGTTTATGGAATGTCACCTAAATCATGTGGGAAATATGATAAGGAGAGCTTTGGTAAACTCAACTTTTTATATTGTCCTTGCAAGTCCTAACCCTGAAGATCAGTGTGAATTGGCATTTATGCCGAATAGAAGGAATCTAATCTGTGAAGCTTACCTTTATCATGCTAACCCCAGACCCAATGTTGACAAGGAGGTAAGGATATAAGTCATTCTGATCAATCTGCACGTATTCCTTTCGACCTCCAATATACGTATAAGCTTCATGGTTGACAGCCTACTCGCAGAAGAGAAAGAGGAATATGTCAAATGAACTGTTATGTTATACTGTTTAGGAAAACTTAGAAAAGAGCAGGAAATTTTATGCAATGGAGAAGGTTTCTGTTGCCTCTGAGATCTTAGCCTCGCTTGTGAGTGTTGAGTCCTGTAGACGTCTTGGTCTCATGTTCAAGACCCAGTAAAGAGATTTTTTGTCCTTAAAACTAGTAACAAGTACTCTATTTACCTTAAACTATCGAAACGAACCATAACAAGCAAGAATGTATTTCATATGCTACTTGTACTCAATTCAGCTATATATTGGACAGAGGAGAGAAAAGAGAAACCACTATTTCTATGGGAAATGTGCCTTCATCAATCTATTACCAGCCTTGAGGGCGCAGCATTCCATCAAGAAGCAGCAGAGAATCATGATAAATTAATATACACCTAGTAAATTTGGCTATACACACACAATCACATCCCCAAGCAAGAAATTAACATAGAGAAAGTACATACGTATTCCTGGAACCAGAAATACTGTCCAGGACTAATTCAGAGTAAGTAGATAAACAAAGCTGAAGATTGGCAGAAGAGAAAAATATGAACTATTTTTAGAAAGGAATTCATGTGCCTAGACTTAAATATCTGAAGAAAAAAGTACTAACCGAATACAGATTTCTGCTACAAAAAACCCACCTTAAGCAAAAAATTTGCTCCAGCAACAAGAGACTCCATTTCCTCTACCTTGTCCAGAGTTATGCCAAGTTTTTCTTTGAATAGATCGGCAAACTTGAAAGCTCCACCACCTGTTGCCTGTTCAAGAATAAAACTCATCAAAAGGTTACAGGTTGTTTTCAACTTTAGCATTTCACCATATAAATATACTATAAATATTGTGAGAAAAAAAAAAATTCTACTACAGCAATGGTATGACCATGGGTGTCTTGACCCCTAAAAAAGATACTATGTTCCAGTCATGGGAAGAGGGACATCTACCAGTCCTGATTAATGTGTTTTCAGAAACTTGTAATACATGCAAGGGTTTCAGTGCAATATTTTAACCCTCCACCTCAACCCCGAGGTTGCAGGTTCGAATCACCAAGGGAGCTAAATGAGGAGCTCCTGCGGAGTACATTTTTATTTATCTATTTTAGGTCTTCATCAAGCCCCTCACATGTGGCCTCTTCTTCTTTTGTTAGCCAAGCATGTGTGTAATTTTGTTAATTGGTGGTGAAAGTCAAATTGAAGAACTCTACTTGCTCTAACACCAAATTGATAGATGTAAACCACCTTATGTACATGTTTATGATATATTAGAGAGGGAGCTAATTTATTAATTTGTTTACTTATTTATTAATTTGTTCGAGATCTTCTAGATGGAGAAATGAATTTCCACAACTGGCAGTTTGAGTGCCACAATTATCAAAGCAATAAATCGTGTGTATAGTAAAATGGAAAAATATAAAGTAGCAGAAATTTAGAGAAAGAGGAAGGTTGTACATGATTGCTCGTGCTTTATGTTCCAATGTGTCACAGCTTTTCTGGAGCCAAAAAGGGTCCAAGAGAAGAAATAGGGACAAGGTGAAAATAATTTCCTAACTCCGTGATGGGACCATTTGGAGAAAAGACGGAAGGGCTTTTGAATGAAAAGGAACTAACAGCCTCCAAATTTAAAACATATTGCTTTTCTTTCCCTAGCTCCGGAGTGCATAAAGCCTAAAATGTTTAGCACAGGACTGGATGTATTTTGAAGGAAGCAATACATTCTCTTTGCTCCTTTTCGCTCAAAATATTTCCTTTACTCTATGTGTCTACCTTTTTTGGCTCACTAGAATGTCTAAACTCATACAGAAAAAAAGAACAAGGTAGAAACAACAGAGAGATAGAACAGGAAAATGACTAGTAACTATATATGGTAAACAGATTTTATCATTTAGCAGTTTAACTCGCAAACTTTAGAGGTTAATGGTGCCATGTAAGAAGATATAATGATAAGAAATTGGACCTTGCGTCTAACTCAACCCCAAAAGCTAGCTCATGAGGTGAGGATTGTCCAAGACCATATAAGAAACAAATGGCCGCCCACCCAGCCGATGTGTGATAGTAACACACCCTGCACGCCCAGCTGGAGCATGGGCAATATAATATAGGGGCCCAACATCGGATGAATCAGGAATTGGGTGGGCCTAGCTCTTACACCATGATAAGAAAATGGATCTTGGGCCTAACTCAATTCCAAAAGCTAGCTCATGTGAAGATTGCCAAGAAAATATAAGGAAACAAATGGCTGGGACACTAACATATTACTTTGCACAGTTCTAAAATTTAACTTCCGCTCTTCGATTCACATTCTTTACTTTCGAGTAAAAGAGTCAAAAGATGCACAGAAGCAGGAGAAAGGAAATGATGGGCAATCAACAGTCTATACGTGAAAACTTCTGTTTTGGAAGTCTTTATAAAAACTTAACTTTCAAGAAGTTTTAACTTGAAAAGTACATTCTAAGAAGAAGAAGACTGCAATGGGGACAGATATTATTTCTTCCCAATGAGGTCTTAGGCTATAAAAATTCGTCAGAAACCTATGAAGTACTTTAGGAAGGCTCTCCTAGAATCACCAAATTGAGCAAAGAAAAAAAAAGGTGGGAAACAGAACCAACATCTTTCGAAATTCTCCTTTACCTTAATCTTGATCTTGTCAACTGCGTGAGAATGATGACATTGAGCACCTGTAATCACTGTAATCTATAAGAATTAAGAAGGGCATGGCATAATACAACCTAAAAAATAGACGTATAAGAACCTGTGAAGATAAACTCTAAAGCGAAGTTCTATTAAACTGGGCATATGATTCCTAAAGTGACGAGATACCTAAAAACTTAACTGCAACGACATATAAATCATATTTTCTATTATTACTAACTACGGTTAGGATAACGGAAGAAGTACTATTCTGTACACTTCACTTTCAAGAGTTCTAATTCTTTTTACCATCCTAAAGTATAAATTTTGTATTAATGTTTTCTGCAGCACGTTAACTTAGCGATTACTTTAATAATGTTCTTCCACTATCACTATAAAAAAAAAATTACTTATAGCCAAAGGTGAAACGATAAATTCTCTTCTTCGCTTATTGAAATAATTCTTCTTCATAATCAAGCTCCCTATAAGTTTACATGCATGCCGATTTGTAATTTAAGAAGTCACCCCAGAAAAATAGTTACATCTAGGGTGTAAGCACCACAAGAAACCTACCGCACTGTTGAAGTTTCTTGGAAGACAAAAAATTTATGCAGTCCTCAATCTTGCTTGTCTCAAACTTCACGAAATGAAGTCCGCCACTAAGAATGTGATGGTTAAGGTCTCCATTAAGAACTTCCTGTCTTTCTTTTGGTAATCTTGGTGCTTCATCATTAGTGCTGCACTTGCTGTTGGTTGAAAAGTATACAATTTTGATGAGGGAGCCTGCAAACGGAGAAGGTCCTTTCATTTAGCATTTCTATTTGGTCCTCAAAATATTGGTTGTTAACAGAGACATTCTTAAAGCCAGCAAAATCCCGAAAAGATTCTTATTTATCTGACTGTGCACATTGGAGATACTGATCAATTTTTTATCTAATACATATTGCATTGTGTGACCCCTTGGTCTAATGCTTATACTATTAGAGAAAGGGGAGCTTTATCTACTTAGTTATGTTTTAACACTAATAAAAGAAGTTGTGAGTTCAGCTCATTATGAAATCAGCAACAAACAATTGAGTCAGTGCCCAGCAGCGTTATACAAATTCATGTACTATGCAGCTGAAATCGTGGAGAAATTTTGCTGAAGTTTCTGGATGTTCTAATACACCAACCTATCCATCTTCTCTGTCTATGTCCACTAAAACCAAGCTCTTTTTTAATGACAGTGACATCTGGGTCGGCTCGTTTGCACTTCGACAATTCCACTAGGTTGCCAGCTACCTCCCAGCAGCACAGGTACAGGGAAACTCTATCCACCAAGGCACCAAGGCTTGGACAGATGGGAAGAAATCACCATGTCGTTTGTCTCGAGATCCAAATCACGGTCTCCAAGGTTCCACTCACCACATTAACTACTAGGCCACACCCTTGAGTGCCACTAGAACCAAGTAAAATGTACTCCTCCCATTGGCAGAGTTCAATCATGGAAAAGACCATATATATCTTTCTATTATTCCAGTAAAACCGAGACTCATGTAAATTCGTAAATTCAATTCATACACGTGATGATACCTATGGTTCTTATGAGGTCAAGTGACTTCTAAATCTAGCTAACAGTTCAACTTATCAAAATTCTAAGCTTGTTTCTTAGGAGGTCAAGAATGCAGCAAATTCTAGTACTAGCTTGGTTCATTTTGCAATTCTAGTACTAGCTTGGTTCATTTTGCAACTCTAGTCAAATGCCATTAAGCAATTAATCTATGAACCAATTACTCTACCATCTAATTCAACCCCCACGTTAATGAGTTTATAACTGAATTGCTGAAGTAATGACTTTCAGTAGATAAACAGGAATTGATATTTTCTTCTCCTTTTAATCTTTTTCATTTTTTCCTTAAATTCTGTTGAACCAATAAGAAAGCAGTGCCAACATAACTCTACAAAGCAAAACAGAAAAGCCACTAACATTTTCGAATTCCCACACCAAAAAAACATAAAAGTAAAAAATAAAATAATAAATGAACAAAAAAAATAAAGATCTCAGAAGAAAAAAGAGCAAATAAACCCAGCAATTTACCTCCAATATCGATAGCCAAATGAGAAATTTCATCAGCAGATTGCTTAATAAGCTCAGAAGTGGAATCAGTATTCTCTAATTTCCCATCAATTAACTTTCTCTCCATATCCGATTGGTATTTCTCCTTCAATTAACTAAGTGTAAAAACAAAACTTTTGTTGATGCAATGATTGAGAAATATGATGGGGCAAAGAATATAGTCGTAGTATATATAACAACATTCTCTTTACTTTTGTCAATAAAAGGCTGCTGCTACTTTTCAAGTCATAGGGGTTGTAATAACCCACCTAATCCATTTGAGGACAGAAGGCGTGAAAAACAAAATTTATGTTGGGTAGTAGTCTCTTTGATTTTGACCGATATATAATTAAATTCTTAACTATTTATTTAGGATAACAATGCCTTAGCATCTCAATTATGGGTGAACACGTAATAGGAATTAGGAGTGATATCATATTGCGGGGTTCACAATAGTGGGTGGAATTTAAGGCTAACTAGACTTTTTTTTTTTGGTTTTATATTTGATGTTCGGTATTTACATTCAAGTCCGATTATATTTGGATTCGCGTCGCATAGGGCCCTTTCGGAGGGAAGCGCTCCCTACCAATAATTTAGGCTAACTAGACATACCATCAAAGGAAGACACAAAACAATCTACATTGAAGCCATTTTCTTAAACTTCCAATTAAGTGAATTAGCAAATTATGGATATATTGTAGGTTTGTAATTGTTAATTGAGTATGCGTAGAAAATTATATACACGACATAATAATGGTATATCATATATATTAGTATTTGTTTAGTTATATATGAATATATAATTATATTACATCATATATTAAGGGTATATTGTCGATTTTTATTTTTAGTTATGTGTAATAATTATATACACACTATAATAATGGTATAACGTACATTTGTTTATTATGTGCGTGTACGTAATTATATACATGGTATAATAAAGATATTTACAATATAATAAAAATATACATTGTGTAATAAAGATTAACAAATTAGGTTAAGAATTTCAAAGTCAGTATTTTGATTGAGTAACTATCGTTTTGGTTGAAATTATCTAATAATCGATTATAAATACTAAGAAAGAAGAACTAAAATACAAACCAAACCTGCATGGTGGTCATCTAGCCATCGCTATTGGGAAGTACTTTTTTAATATTTAGTAATAGAGAAACAGAAATGTATTAATGAGGATGAAAGAGAAATGATATGCATTTATTAGAATATAAACTAATTTCTTAATTAGTTGGTCTTTCATTGACCATAAGTACTATTGACATAATAAATATAAGAATAGAAATGGATTTGTGGGGCAATAGATTTTTTAATTAACGACATCATCTTTTAGTTCTGCTAAAAAGGTAAGAAGAATGATCATATTTGAAATAAACAAAGAAGGCTATTGTTTATGAAAATAATCTTTTTTTTTTTAATTTTCCACCGGTGTTCGATACCCATATTAGAGCCCGACTATATCCGGATTCGCGCCGCGTATGGTCCCTTTCTGGGAGAAGCGCTCCCTACAAAGGACAAAGGATTTTTCAATGCTCAGGGCTCGAACCCGAAACCTCTGGTTAAGGAAAGAGTAGTCATATTCACTGCACCACATCCTTTAGTGGTACGAAAATAATCTTTGAATTGTAAAAATCACTTTTCTTGTTTTTTCACCGGTGAAGGGCTCGAGTGGGGCGTGTTTTTTGGTTTTGGGCCTGGGCTAACCGTTGAGACGGTCGTCCTTCCTAGTGTCTCCGTCTCTATTGGGTGAATGACAGAAATAGAGAGTCCAGAAATAGAACACTTTGGTGCCACTATTGAATTTATGCCACCTTGGTAAAGAGAATTCAATTGCAATTATGAGAACAGATTTCATTGTGACCTCTTATTTTTTTCTCAGGAGATTCATATTTAAATAAAAATAAAACTTATTCCACAGAGCTTGTTTTACAACTTGGAAGAATTTTTTGCAAGAAATTTTCAAAAACTTGAAACGAAAAAAAAAAACAAACTTTGAGAGTTTACTCTATTTCTATTGATATATCCTTTGGCTTTATAAACGGGAAAAATTCAAAAATAGCCAAAAATTCAAAAATAGCAAGATTTTCAAGTTTCAAAAGTCGTCGAAATTTAGCCACTTTAATCTGACCGAAAATATTGTTCAAAATCTGGAAAAATATGCCCGCAAATTTTACTGGAGTTCAAGCATAATTGTGCTGGAACTCCCGCAAATTTTACGGGAGTTCTAGCAGTATAATTGTCCAGTATAATATACTGGAGTTCAGAGCATAATTACGCTGGAATTCCCGCAAATTTTACGGGAGTTCCAGCAGTATAATTGTCCAGTATAATATACTGGAGTTTAGAGTACTAGTGCTCCAGTCTCCCGCAAATTTTACAGGAGTTAGCAAAGTATACCGGTCCAGCATAATATATTGGAGTTCGTATACAAATGCACTAGAACTCCCGTATATTATACGGGACCGGTCCCTATTGCAGCAAAATAGTGGCTATTTTTCATTGACTTCGTAAACAGTGGCTATTTTTCATTGACCAGTGTGAAAACTGGCTATACCATGAAATTTTAACTTTATAAACAGGGGTTTTAACATATTTGGCCGGTAATTAAAATTAACAACCTCTATATAAAAAAAAAATCACTTATATATTTCAACTATTATTTTGGAGGGCAACTATTATTATATTTGATTAATCCGGTCATGCCCCTTAAAATCTGGAAGACAGCTTTGGTTGGCTTTTATTTTGCCACAAAAGTTTACAAATAGCATGATCTCATTGGCCTTTGGCTTTGGCTTGTGCCAATATGTCTCCTGTTTAGGATTTAATTCAAATTTTGTATAAACTTAAATTCAAAAATTTAAATTAATTATCTATGATTTCAAAAAGTTTGTACACTTTAATTTGTCCCTTTGGTAGATTATAGTGAATGTCTTCAGTCGAAAAAATATGAAAGCTGAAAAGTAGAACAAAACAAGAAAAGAAAAACAACCCAAGTAGTTATATAGGATTGACATAAATTGTTACTGAATAGGAAGGATATATAGATGTTTACAATTCAACAAAACACAAAATCAAAGTGATTACAATTTGTTCACACAAAACAATCCACAATCTCTTGTATAAAGATTCTAACAAAAGAAATATCAATAAGTAAGATGAACAGTAATCCTTAATAATGTCTCTGCACCATCTGTAACATGTTGACCAGCTGGTATTAGGGAACGAATCTCTGCAAATCCACAAGCATTTTTAAACTTACCAGTTCCTCCTGTAACTGAAATTCGAGACATGGGACTTGCAATTCTATAAACTCCAAAGAAATTGAGACTATCACCATATTCTCCTCCTTCAAACATGGCCGAAAACGCCATCATTTGAGTACTTCCATCTGCAGAGCTTGAAACATAGATACCTTGAGCTTTTCCAAGGTTTTGTGTGCCCAACTCCGGAGATGAAGTCAAGTAGTCGTCGATAACAGTAATGGTACCTTTTAAAACGTAATATAATAAAGGTTAATAAAAACGTTATCACGTTTATAATGGCTTAAACTAAAATTAATTGTATGATCACACATTTCAACATGATAATAAAACATGCAAGAGGTTTCTCGCTCAAATCTTAGTGCCACCCAAAAAACAAAAAATATTTCCACATTTTTGGTCAATGAAAAAGAATTAGACATACATACACTTGTGGTCGTGTTAAGATATGAGTAGCATAGTTAAGATTGCTCAAAAGTGTAATTCCTCTCAAAGGTTAAAGCCAAGATTTCAAGACTATAGGTTTAATTTTAATCCTTTTAAATTACCACAATCTAAATCAATAATTTATATATATTCAATGACTTTTTTAAGAAAGGGAAGCCTTGGAGCAACGGTCAAATTGTCTCAATGTGACTTATAAGTTACAAGTTCGAGCCGTAGAATCAGCCATTGATACTGGCATCATGGTAGGCTGCCTACATCACACCTCTTGAGTTGTGGCCGTTCCCTGAACCCTGTGTGAACGCGGGATCCTTTGTGCATCAGGCTACTAATGATTTTTTTTTAAATAAATATAGAATTTGAACCAAAGCTATTAGGTTCGCTCGAAGTCGTCCGACACTATAGCTCCACCCCTAATTCCTCTAACATCTTAAAATTTTGGAAATGATCACACAATTTATTATGATAGCAGAGTAGGCAAAAGATCCTAGGTTCAAATTACATTACTATCCAAAAAGCGAAAAAAGATCGCCAATGGAAAATAATCAAGCTGACACGTGAGAGAACATGTTGAGGCATGTAGAAACATACTAATATAGTTAAAGGTAATTGAAAGTGTGATATCTCTAACAACATAAATTTTTACGTACCGAAGCCGAGGCCCAAGCCATCAGGGCCTAATTGAGTAGTCACAGTAGTTTGGCTATTCTGGTTACCAGCAAACGTTGTGCCTGCTAAGCCAGTTCCTAGCGGAACACCATTGATATTGAAAGTTGGGATTGCACCATTGGAATTGGGAATTGCGACACCATCTTTGGGAGGTTGGAAACCAAGAGGCGTAGCAAAAGGGACTTGTCCACTGTAAATACTGCCTAATAATCCGGTTATCGGTCTAGCTGTTGGATTACTACCTCCCAGAATATCATGCATGTATAATTCCAGGATCGGTTCGCCAAGAGTTTGAGTATCAATTGAAGAAACAAGGAGTGCCAAGTTTATTGTTGCAAATAAGAATGCAAAGAAAATGGAAAATGGTGACTGACTTAGCATTTTGAGAATTGCTAACAGAGGTTTTTTCTTTATGTTTTAGGTGCTGGATTAAGATGTTTTCTTGGATTGATTATACTTAAATTAGCTCAACATTGGCACTTTATATACAGATGTGATCATAATGAGAAGAGGTGGAGTTGTTGTGAGATAGAGTAATGTTATTAACTGTTGGAGTTATTGTAACAAAACCTCACAAAATTTTTGTGTCATCCATTATATAATTAAGTTAACACAAACAGAAAGTTCTGTACATACTAATTTGTGTTTTTAACTATGTTTGGTCCTGTTAGTTTTATTTCGTTTCTTTGTAATTCAATAGGAAGGAGACCTTTACAAGTAAGAATTAGTATTATGTGTTAAAGAGGTCCACTACAGATCAGATAAATGATCCATAGCCCAATTATTGAACCTAATCCATCTTAATTCTAGCTTTTATTTATTCTTATTACTATTATGTTACAGATCAGATAAATGATCCATAGCCCAATTATTGAACCTGATCCATCTTAATTCTAGCTTTTATTTATGGGATTTTTACCTATATATACCATATAACAAACCTTATTACTTCCCATATTTAAGGTTTGTGTTTATTATATTTAAGCATACCAACTTTTAATTTATGTACCATAATTCAAATTAAGGCTTTAATTATACTATCATTTAATGCAGGCTTGTTTTTAGGGACAAAATCTTTCAATTAATATTTTTACCCGCTTCTCTCTCATCCACACAGTTAATTTTCCGCCTCCCCCCTCCCCCCCCCCATGTTTTCCCACAGTTAATTCCTCCCCCACGTTTTTTCTTTCTTCAATTTTCTTCCCCCATTTATTCGTATAGCAGCAACCCACAATTCTCATCTCATTCATTTACTCCCCCCACCATTTTCACCAAATTCAAACTTTGTATTCATCTAAAGGATTTGATGAGTTGGTCAAAATCAAGCCTTTAACTTTTATGTTTGATTTCTCGGTATTTTCATATGCTTCTTTCACAGCTTTTGTAGTGATTTGGAAATTGTTGGAGTTGTCGCAATGAATTGATTTATATTGAAATGAATCTTCAATTGAGAAGACAATAAAGTTGACAGTGTGGGTGCAATTTTAGTTTATTTGTAGAAATTTTGTAGATGAAGAACAAATTTTATTGTCACCATTTTTTTTTTGACATAAGATTGTAGTTTAATTGTAGTATAAATGTAGTAATTTTGTAGATACTCTTAAAAATAATACAACTTTATACAATACTTAAACTGATTTATAGTTTATTTGTAAAAGTTTTAACTACAAGATATCTACAAACTCAATATATTGAATTTTAATATCCCAATTCTCATTTCAATTGTAGCATAATTGACATTTTAGACAAAATTGTAGAAGACTTGTAGAAGTTTTAGTCTTCACAATCTACAATTTATCTACAAAATATCTATAATTTAGCTACAATTTATCTATATTTCTATAATTTATCTACACTTTATCTACAACTTATCTACAATTTCTGCAAATATGTCTTCTTCTTCTTCTTCGACGAGTTTCTGTCACGACCCGGATTTTTCCCCCAATATCGGGATCGTGATGGCGCCTACTCGTGGTAGCTAGGCAAGCCACTGTATTCGTACGATCCTGTTTCTAACACAATTTTAATTAAATAAATACGGAATACTGTATCGAAATGGAAATAATAAATCACACGGTAATATCATACTGAAATCCTCTACCCAAGACTTGGAGTCACCAACTCACAAACTACTATGGAATACTACACATAAAAGTCCGAAGAAAATATAACATAATTCTGTTCGTCTCGGAATAATGAGACTACAGCTATAAACATAAATAAAGAAAGAGACGCCGGGCCTGCGGACGTCTGCAAGCTACCTCGGTCTCAAATGTAATCAACTCCCACGCAATCTATTTACTGCTGCTGCTGGTGCTGCTGCTCCTGATCGTAACCTGGACCTGTGCAAAAACGCACAGAGGTGTAGCATCAGCACAACCGACCCCATGTGCTGGTAAGTGTCTGGCCTATCCCGGCGAAGTAGTGACAAGCCTAGGACCAGACACCCACATAAACCTGTGCAATTCAATATATATATATGTACCACAAAATAACAAGAAATAATCAAGTATTAACACAATAGGGAATATCTTAAAGAATTCAACAAATTAACCACAGTTAATAATTTCACAAGGAAAAACAAAGTGTAATGTAAACACAAATAATATCAATTCCAGGAATAGCAAACGGTTGCACGGCATCACCCTTCGTGCTTTTACTCTCATCCTCACATCCATAGTACGGCATGATCCTTCGTACATGGTTCGATAATAGGGCACGGCATGATCCTTCGTGCATAATCAATAATAGGGCACGGCATGATCCTTCGTGCATAATCAATAATAGGGCACGGCATGATCCTTCGTGCGTAATCAATAATAAACATGGCACGGCATGATCCTTCGTGCATAATCAATAATAAACATGGCACGGCATCACCCTTCGTGCATTATCTCTCTTCCTCACCCAAATAACAATCACGGTTAAGGGCAAAGAAAGAAACAACAATTCATAAATCGTCCCATCAAGGGCAATCAATAATTATCTTCACAACAAGTCCCAACAAGGGAGAACAATAACAATTCATCTGTAATATATCTCAAAATAATTATTTTCCAACGACTCACGGTCATACTAGACGCCAGTGTATGGATGCTCGTCACCACAGCCCATACACCGCACTCGATCACATAACACATAACACATAATCCTATTCCCTCAAGCTAGGATAGAACAAACACTTACCTCGAATGCTTATGAACAATCCAATCCGTAGAAATGTCTTTTCTTTCAATTTGGCTCCAATCCAACCGTATCTATACACAATTGATTTAATATCATCAATTCTACTCAACAAACTAATTCTTAATACCAAATAACACTTTTACAACATTATGCCATGAATAGTAAATTTCAACCCCGGGCCCACATGATCGGAATTCGGGGTTAGGACCAAAATTCGGTTACCCATCCCCCCACGAGTTCACGTATATAATTTGTTTCAAAATCGGACCTCAATTCGAGGTCCAATTCCCCAATTTATGAAAAACTCTATTTTCTAACAAAAACAAGAATTTTACCATGAAAACATTTGATTTCTAATGAAAAACATGTTTAATGATGTTAGGAATTGAAAGAATTAAGTAAAAAGTGACTTACAATCGTTTTGATGAAGAAGAAATCCTTGAAGAGTCGCAAATGGGTGTTTTGGTTTTGTGAAAAATGAAGAAATGGCTGAAATTCGTGTTTTTCAGGTCTCTGTGTTCGCATTTGCGAACATGGGTTCGCAATTGCGAACCCCGACCAATTTTTGGAGTTTGAAAAATAAGCTAAGGGTGGAAAGTTCGCATTTGCGAACATTTGTTCGCATTTGCGAAGCAAAGGCATACTGGGAGGTTCGCATTTGCGACATAATGTTCGCATTTGCGAACAAGGCTCCTTCGCATTTGCGAAGAAGGCTTCGCATTTGCGAAGCATGGCTTGGCAGTGAAGGCCTCGCATTTGCGAGGTTATGTTCGCAATTGCGAACCCAAGCCTTCCTGGACGCCCTTCGCATTTGCGATCAAGGGTTCGCATTTGCGAACCCTGCCTTGGGTCCCCTTCGCAATTGCGAGAAATTCTTCGCAATTGCGAAGCCAACAGCTGGGTGAAAAAAACCAGCAGTTAAAAATTCAGATTTTCATCCAACGGCCTATCAAATCTTTACCCGAGCCCCCCGGGCTCCAAACCAAACATGTACACAACCTCGAAAACACATTATGGACTTGTTCGTGCGATCATATCGCCAATATCACTTCGTTTTAATCAAATCGAGCCTCAAACTCATGATTTTCATACTTTTGATTTTCAAAACTTCTTAACTTGGAACTCGAGGTCCAAAACATCTCAAACGACATCCAAATGTCACCAAACTTTACAGAAATCACATATATAATATTTAAGACTTGTACCGGGCGTCGGAACCAAAATACGAGCCCGATACCAAGGGTCTATTAATTTATTTCCTTTAATAATTGCATCAAAAACAATTTCACATAAAAATTCATAACTTGGGCTCTAGGCCTCAGAATTCGACTCCGGACACATGTCCAAGTCCCATATTTTCCTACGGACCTCTCGGGACCATCCAATCTCGGGTGCGGATCCGTTTACCAAAAATGTTGACCGAAGTCAACCATATCAATATTAATATCATTTTTATCCAAATTTCTCATAGAATTCATATTTTCTATCACAAAATCCTTCCGGCTACATGCTCGGATCGTGCACGTAAATCGAGGCAACATAGAATGAGGTTTTCAAGGCCTCAGAAGCTCGAAATTATTAATAAAATAAGTGATGACTCTTTGGGTCGTCACAATCTCCACCTCTAAAACAACCGTTCGTCCTCGAACGGACAAAAGAAAGAAGTACCTGAGTCAGGAAACAAGTGTGGGTAACGGCTCCGCATATCAGACTCGGACTCCCGGGTCGATGCCTCAGGAGGCTGACCTCTCCACTGAACACGCACAGAAGGATAACTCTTCGACCTCAACTGTCGAACCTGCCGGTCTAGAATAGCCACCGGCTCCTCCTCGTAAGATAGATCATTGTCCAATTGGACGGTACTGAAGTCTAACACATGTGTGGGATCGCCGTGGTATCTCCGAAGCATAGATACATGAAAAACTGGATGCACGGCTGATAAGCTAGGCGGCAAAGCTAATCTGTAAGCCACCCCTCCCACTCCGTCTAGAATCTCAAATGGGCCAATATACCTAGGGCTGAGCTTGCCCTTCTTCCCAAACCTCATCACGCCCTTCATAGGCGACACCCGGACCAACACTCTCTAGAACCTCAAACAGCCCTTCTTCTCGAATCTCATCATACCCTTCATGAGCAAAAATTTGAGTGAAACCCTCTCATCTACCATAAATGCCAATCCCAAGCTTTCCTATCATCATAACTCTTTTGCTTGGATTATGCTATATGAAGTCTCTCTTAACTCAATTTCACCTTCTCCAAAGCGTCGCTAACCATGTCAATTCCCAAGGAAAAAATTATCCATTGGTCCCCCAAATCAATTACACTCTCTCCCAACATGTCCTTGGAGATCTAAATAGTATAATTAAATGATTTGTCCATTTGGGGATGAAATGTCGTACTCAGCTCGGTCTGCATGCCTAACTCACATTATACAACTCTCTAAAAAGATGATATAAACTGAGTTTCTCGATCCAAAATAATGGATACTGGCACTCCATGGAGACGAACAATCTCCCTAATGTAAACCTCCGCTAACCTCTCGACGAGTAGGAGACAGATACTGGAATAAAGTGTGCTGACTTGGTCAGCCTATCAACAATGACCCAAATAGCATCAAATTTCCTCCGAGTCAAAGGAAGTCCAATAACGAAGTCCATAGTGATCCGCTCCCATTTCCACTCGGGAATTTCAATCCTCTGGAATACACCACCAGGTCTCTGGTGCTCATATTTCACCTGCTGACAATTTAGACACCGAGCGACATACGCAACGATATCTTTCTTCATTCCGCGCCACCAATAGTGTTGCCGTAAGTCCTGGTACATCTTCGCGGCACCTGGGTGAATAGAATACCGCGAACTGTGGGCCTCTGCTAAGATCAACTCTCGAATTCCTTCGACATTGGGCACACAAACTCGACCCTGCAATTTCAATACCCCATCATCATCAAGGTTTACCTGTGTGGTACCTCCCCGCTGTACTGTATCTCTCAAATCACGCAAATGAGGATCATCAAATTGCCTCTCACGGATACGTTCTAATAAAGAAGAACGAGCGACCGTGCAGGCTAACACACTGCTAGGCTCAGAAATGTCTAATCTCACGAACCGGTTGGCTAAGGCCTGGACATCTAGTGCTAATGGTCTCTGACTGACCGGAATGAATGCAAGACTACCCATGCTGGCAGACTTTCTACTCAATGCATCGGCCACCACATTGGCCTTACCTGGGTGATATAAGATAGTAACATCATAGTCTTTTAGCAACTTTAACCATCTCCACTGTCGTAGATTTAGCTCCTTTTGCTTGAACAAGCATTGTAGGCTTTTGTGATCAGTGTACACCTCACATGTCACACCATATGGATAATGCCTCCAGATCTTTAAGGCATGAACCACTGCTGCTAACTCAAGATCATGAACTGGATAATTCTTCTCATGTATTTTTAGCTGTCTCGAAGCATAAGCGATAACCTTACCATCCTGCATCAATACCGCTCCAAGCCCTGTACGAGATGCGTCACAATAAACTGTATAAGGCCCTGCACCCGTAGGTAGTATCAACACTGGTGCGGTAGTCAAGGCTGTCTTGAGCTTCTGAAAGCTCGCCTCACACTCCTCTGACCACTGGAACTGGGCACCCTTCTGGGTCAACCTGGTCATCGGGGCTGCAATAGAAGAAAACCCCTCTACAAATCGACTGTAGTAACTGGCTACCCAAGAAACTCCAGATCTCAGTCACTGAAGCTGGTCGAGGCCAATTCTAGACTGCCTCAATCTTCTTTGGGTCCACCTGAATATCTTCCACTGATACAATGTGACCCAGAAATGCTACCGAACTCGACCAGAACTCACATTTAGAAAATTTGGCATATAGCTGGTTATCTTTCAGAGTCTGAAGAACCACTCTGAGGTGCTGCTCGTGCTCTTCCTGGCTGCGGGAGTACACCAGGATGTCATCTATGAAGACTATCACGAACGGATCTAAGTAAGGCCTGAATACTCGATTCATCAACTCCATGAATGCTGCTGGGGCATTGGTCAACCCGAAGGACATGACCGAGAACTCATAATGCCCATATCTAGAGCGAAAGGCTGTCTTAGGAATGTCAGCCGCCCTGATCTTCAGCTGATGGTAGCCTGACCTCAAGTCTATCTTAGAGAATACCCTCGCTCCCTGGAGCTGGTCAAACAAATCATCAATCCTCGGCGGTGGATATTTATTTTTGATAGTCACCTTGTTTAACTGCCGGTAATCAATACACATCCGCATCGAGCCATCCTTCTTCTTTACAAATAACACAGGTGCTCCCCAGGGGGAAACACTGGGCCTGATAAAGCCCTTCTCAAGAAGGTCCTGCAGCTGATCTTTCAACTCTTTTAGTTCCGGTGGGGCCATACGATAGGGTGGAATAGAGATGGGCTTGAGTGCCCGGTGCCAGATCAATATAGAAATCAATATCCATGTCGGGTGGCATGCCCGGTAGGTCTGAAGGAAAACCTCAGGAAAATCACGTATAATAGGGACTGAATCAATAGAAGGAATTTCTGCGCTGGAATCACGAACATAAGCCAAATAAGCTAGACACCCCTTCTCGACCATACGTCGAGCCTTAACATAAGAAATAACGGTGCGAACGGAGTGGCTTGAGGTACCCTTCCACTCTAATTGGGGTGATTCTGGCAAGGCTACGGTGACAGTCTTAGCATGACAATCAAGAATAGCATGGTATGGGGACAACCAGTCCATCCCCAATATGACATCAAAATCTACCATATCCGAGAGCAACAGATCAACACGGGTCTCAAGACCCCCAAATATAACTACGCACGAACGATGCACCCGATCGACTACAATGGAGTCACCCACTGGTGTAGCCACATAAACTGGAATATCCAGAGCATAGGCGGGCACGACCAAATACGGTGCGAAGTAGGAAGACACATAGGAATATGTAGATCCGGGGTCAAATAATACCGAAGCACCTCGCGCACGCACGAGAATAGTACCGTAATCACGACGTCCGATGCCTCTGCCTCAGCACTGGCCGGTAAAGTATAGAATCGGGGATCGCGCACTCCCTCCGAGTCGCGTCTCTGCGGACGACAATCAATCGGGCCGACCTCTACCTCTCGGCTGGACGGTCTCCGCCTCTACGGTCTCGACCTCCGCCTCTATAATCTCTACCCCGCCTCCGGGTCGGGCGAGCGGCGAGGGTCGGTCGGGGCCTGAATCGTGGGACGAGGACCTCGCTCGCCGAGAGTTGCCCGTGCTGTAGGGCAGTTCCGATAAAATGACACGGGTCGCCACAACCGTAGCAACTCTTGGGCTGATGGGGTGCGGCCACGACGACCTGAATGGCCTCCACGAACGCTGCGAAGAGGCCGAGCACTAATAGGAGGCTGATCTGAATAATACCCCGAGAACCACGATCACCTAATCCACCCTGTGAAGCCTGAAGGGCAGAATGGAAAGGCCTGGAAGACCGGCCTCTGTCAAAGGATTCTCTGCTACCGGAGGAAGAACCACCAAATCCACCGAATGGCGAGGCCTCTTGTCCGAAGAATAACCGCCTCCCCTAGCGAGAGCCATCTCGACCTCGCGTGCTGCATTGGCCGCCTCCCGAAATGATATGTCACTTCCCGCGCCCATAGCCATCCGGAGTCTAATCGGATGATTAAGCCCATCTATAAACTTGCGGACCCTCTCCCGCTCGGTGGGAAGTATCACTACTGGCATGACGAGCCAAGTCGATAAATCTCGTCTCATCTGTGTAACTGTCATAGTGCCCTGATGGAGGCGCTCAAACTGCCTCCGAAGTAAATCCCGCTGAGTAGTAGGGAGAAACTTCTCCATAAATAGTTCCGCAAACTGGTCCCATGATAAAGCTGGGGACCCTGCTGGTCGAGTCAAGCAATAATCTCTCCACCAAGTCTTGGCGGATCCTGCAAGTCTGAAAGTACAAAAATCAACTCCGTTTGTCTCCACGATCCCCATAGTCTTGAGAATCTCATGGCAACTGAATAAAAAGTCATGAGGATCCTCTGATGCCGTTCCACTGAAAGTAGTGGTAAATAGTTTGGAGAACCGATCAAGCCTCCATAACGAATCAGAAGTCATTGCCGTTCCATCACCGGCATGAGCTGTGGTACCTGACTGAGTAGCCACAGCTGGCTGAATTACTGGTGCCTGAGGCTGAGGAGCTACTGGCTCCGGAGTATGAGCAATAGGAGTCTGGGCCCCTCCTCCAGCCTGAGAAGTAGCTGGGGCAACTGATAATAAACCCGCTCTGGCAATGCTGTCCATGAATCCCGCTATTCTGATCAAGGCATCCCGGAGATCTGGGGTAATTAAAGCCTCTCTTGGGACCTGAGCTGGGCCCACTGGAGCTGCTGGAATCGGAACCTCCTCGTCAATCTCAATATGGGGCTCCACCTCTGGGGTAGCTGCCTGGGGCTGAGCTCTACCCCTACCACGGCCTCTGATACGGCCTCGACCCCTGCCCCTCACAGGAGCTGTCTGGGGCTCAGGCTGCTGATCAGCGGACGAAGAAGTGCGTGTCCTTACCATCTGCGAAAGGACAGAATAGAAATTCAATCAGTGATTGAGGATCAAGTAGCACGACAAGAAAGAACAAATGAGAGACTTTTTCCTAACCCAATAGACTTTGGAGGACAAGTACAGACGTCTCCGTACCTACCTCTCAAACTCTACTAAGCTTGTTCGTGAGTGGTGAGACCTATGTAACCTAGAGCTCTGATACCAACTTGTCACGACCCGGATTTTTCCCCCAATATCGGGATCGTGATGGCGCCTACTCGTGGTAGCTAGGCAAGCCACTGTATTCATACGATCCTGTTTCTAACACAATTTTAATTAAATAAATACGGAATACTGTATCGAAATGGAAATAATAAATCACACGGTAATATCATACTGAAATCTTCTACCCAAGACTTGGAGTCACCAACTCACAAACTACTATGGAATACTACACATAAAAGTCTAAAGAAAATATAACATAATTCTGTTCGTCTCGGAATAATGAGACTACAGCTATAAACATAAATAAAGAAAGAGACGCCGGGCCTGCGGACGTCTGCAAGCTACCTCGGTCTCAAATGTAATCAACTCCCACGCAATCTATTTACTGCTGCTGCTGCTGCTGCTGCTCCTGATCGTAACCTGGACCTGTGCAAAAACGCACAGAAGTGTAGCATCAGCACAACCGACCCCATGTGCTGGTAAGTGCCTGGCCTATCCCGGCGAAGTAGTGACAAGCCTAGGACCAGACGCCCACATAAACCTGTGCAATTCAATATATATATGTGTACCACAAAATAACAAGAAATAATCAAGTATTAACACAATAGGGGATATCTTAAAGAATTCAACAATTAACCACAGTTAATAATTTCACAAGAAAAACAAAGTGTAATGTAAACACAAATAATATCAATTCCAGGAATAGCAAACAGTTGCACGGCATCACCCTTCGTGCTTTTACTCTCATCCTCACATCCATAGTACGGCATGATCCTTCGTACATGGTTCGATAATAGGGCACGGCATGATCCTTCGTGCATAATCAATAATAGGGCACGGCATGATCCTTCGTGCATAATCAATAATAAACAGGGCACGGCATGATCCTTCGTGCATAATCAATAATAAACATGGCACGGCATGATCCTTCGTGCATAATCAATAATAAACATGGCACGGCATCACCCTTCGTGCATTATCTCTCTTCCTCACCCAAATAACAATCACGGTTAAGGGCAAAGAAAGAAACAACAATTCATAAATCGTCCCATCAAGGGCAATCAATAATTATCTTCACAACAAGTCCCAACAAGGGAGAACAATAACAATTCATCTGTAATATATCTCAAAATAATTATTTTCCAACGACTCACGGTCATACTAGACGCCAGTGTATGGATGCTCGTCACCACAGCCCATACACCGCACTCGATCACATAACACATAACACATAATCCTATTCCCTCAAGCTAGGATAGAACAAACACTTACCTCGAATGCTTATGAACAATCCAATCCGTAGAAATGTCTTTTCTTTCAATTTGGCTCCAATCCAACCGTATCTATACACAATTGATTTAATATCATCAATTCTACTCAACAAACTAATTCTTAATACCAAATAACACTTTTACAACATTCTGCCATGAATAGTAAATTTCAACCCCGGGCCCACATGATCGGAATTCGGGGTTAGGACCAAAATTCGGTTACCCATCCCCCCACGAGTTCACGTATATAATTTGTTTCAAAATCGGACCTCAATTCGAGGTCCAATTCCCCAATTTATGAAAAACTCTATTTTCTAACAAAAACAAGAATTTTACCATGAAAACATTTGATTTCTAATGAAAAACATGTTTAATGATGTTAGGAATTGAAAGAATTAAGTAAAAAGTGACTTACAATCGTTTTGATGAAGAAGAAATCCTTGAAGAGTCGCAAATGGGTGTTTTGGTTTTGTGAAAAATGAAGAAATGACTGAAATTCGTGTTTTTCAGGTCTCTGTGTTCGCATTTGCGAACATGGGTTCGCAATTGCGAACCCCGACCAATTTTTGGAGTTTGAAAAATAAGCTAAGGGTGGAAAGTTCGCATTTGCGAACATTTGTTCGCATTTGCGAAGCAAAGGCATACTGGGAGGTTCGCATTTGCGACATAATGTTCGCATTTGCGAACAAGGCTCCTTCGCATTTGCGAAGAAGGCTTCGCATTTGCGAAGCATGGCTTGGCAGTGAAGGCCTCGCATTTGCGAGGTTATGTTCGCAATTGCGAACCCAAGCCTTCCTGGACGCCCTTCGCATTTGCGAATCAAGGGTTCGCATTTGCGAACCCTGCCTTGGTCTGTCACCTTCGCAATTGCGAGAAATTCTTCGCAATTGCGAAGCCAACAGCTGGGTGAAAAAACCAGCAGTTCAAAATTCAGATTTTCATCCAACGGCCTATCAAATCTTTACCCGAGCCCCCGGGCTCCAAACCAAACATGTACACAACCTCAAAAACACATTATGGACTTGTTCGTGCGATCATATCGCCAATATCACTTCGTTTTAATCAAATCGAGCCTCAAACTCATGATTTTCATACTTTTGATTTTCAAAACTTCTTAACTTGGAACTCAAGGTCCAAAACATCTCAAACGACATCCAAATGTCACCAAACTTTACAGAAATCACATATATAATATTTAAGACTTGTATCGGGCGTCGGAACCAAAATACGAGCCCGATACCAAGGTCTATTAATTTATTTCCTTTAATAATTGCATCAAAAACAATTTCACATAAAAATTCATAACTTGGGCTCTAGGCCTCAGAAATTCGACTCCGGACACATGTCCAAGTCCCATATTTTCCTACGGACCTCTCGGGACCATCCAATCTCGGGTCCGGATCCGTTTACCAAAAATGTTGACCGAAGTCAACCATATCAATATTAATATCATTTTTATCCAAATTTCTCATAGAATTCATATTTTCTATCACAAAATCCTTCCGGCTACATGCTCGGATCGTGCACGTAAATCGAGGCAACATAGAATGAGGTTTTCAAGGCCTCAGAAGCTCGAAATTATTAATAAAATAAGTGATGACCCTTTGGGTCGTCACAGTTTCAATGTGAAATTATGTCAAAACCAAGTCTAATCTTCACCAAAACCCCTCAAAATTGAGATGTAAACTCCTAAACATATTTCGAATTATTTTCAACAA
Source organism: Nicotiana noctiflora (assembly GCA_032618575.1). Classification (NCBI taxonomy): domain Eukaryota; kingdom Viridiplantae; phylum Streptophyta; class Magnoliopsida; order Solanales; family Solanaceae; genus Nicotiana; species Nicotiana noctiflora. The sequence goes on along the minus strand of JASVEL010010528.1, from coordinate 49,491 downwards.
CATCCAATCCAAACAAATAATGATTTTTGAAAACCGAAATTTAAATTCAAAGCTTTCAAGCTTTTTAATGGCTATCAATGATGGAAAATATATGGAAGAACATATTTTTTTTATCTTTGAATTGTTCGTTTTTTTTCAACACTTCCTCTCGAAATCAACACTTGACTTGATTAGTTAAAAAGCAGACCATCAACACTAACCTTCTGATCTTATTAACATATTGAATTGTTATGTAGACCTTCTTATTAACTTCTGATAAGATTGAATTGCAATTGAATTGTTCTATAGACCTTCTGATCCAATTAGTTGGTCAACTTCCTCTCGAAAATTTGAATTGTTTTTTTTTTGAGAATTTGAATTGTAGTTCTAGAGAAAAATACATAGATGAGAAATCTCATTTCCCTTTTTAAAAATTGAATTTAATGTAGAATCAATTAACACCAAGATTCTCTCCTTAATTTTAGCTCATTTTTAGGGAATATTCTATCCTATTAATGCCTATTAATCGAATGGTACAAAATTTGTAGGTAAAACATGGATTGGGCGGGTAATTAACAAACTAGGCACATTTAGAGTAATAAGGTTTCATATATGGTATAGGTAGGTAAAAATTCCTTTATTTATTCTTATTACTATTATGTTCTTCGATTACTTTCACACACACACACACACACACACACACACACACACACACACACACACATATATATATATATATATATATATATATATATATATATATATATATATATATATATATATATATATATACGTAATAGTATCTTTATATTTTTGTATTTTTCATTTGAATTGAAAGTTTTTTGTTTTGTTTTGTTTTTTTATTAATTTTAAAACTCTAACTTGAAACCACACCCCAATTTGAATTGGCAATTTTTTAATTTTTTAATTTTTGTTTTGTATTTAAAAATACATTTAGGACTCCAAATTGAAACAATTCCCCAACTTGAATAGGTAGTTTTCTTTTTAAATTAATATTTTTGTTTTTTTATTGTTACTAATTATACGATATCTATATTTATTAATTCAAATAGAATAACTAATTAATTCCAAACATAAAAAGGTAATTTATTTTGTGTTAACAATGCGACTTAGCTTTTTGTGGTTATGTGACTTGTCTTAATAATATGTTTTTGCCTCTCCATTTATTATACGAAAAAGGGCCAGAATTGCCACTAAACTATAATTTCAGGGTTAAAAATACCCTCCGTCCACCTTTTGGGCCACTAGTATCCCTAACATTTTTTTCTGGCCCATAAATACCACTCCAACTAACGGTGACTAAGTTAAAAAATAAATCTTAAACACTAATTACGTGGCAAATTGTCATTGGCTGATTTTAAAATAAAAGACCCATGTCCATACCCCATATTTTGAACCTGACCCGTCCCAAAATAACCCACCCGCTCTGACCCATTAACAAATAACCTAAATAAAACACATATTTCACCCAATTTGTTAGCCATCGTTCTTCTCTCCTCTTTGCTGACCAAAATTTCCCATCTCCCACCTCTCAAATTGAATTCTCAAATTCAACAAAATCAAGTCGAATGTCGGAATCTTCTACTTATTCTCGTGAATCAGGTCAGTCACGAACTTGTTTTTACGGATTGATTGCTAACCAGTTTACTGCTACGACACCTATGAATGGTGATCGTAGATTCTTCAAATGTCCTCGTCCTGAAGACATTGCTTGTTGTTATTGGGAATGGCGCGATGAAGAACTTCCGGCCGATATGTCAATGTTTATCCACACTCAAAAGATTTCATTGAATGCCATTCGTAAGGAAAGGAACAATTTGAAGAAGACCCTGGATGAATTGTTAGGTAGTAATGCTTCAGATTTGAAGAAAGTGTATTGCTTGGAGAAGAAAGTGTCGAACTTGGATTCAAATTTGAAACGATGGAAAAAAATTTTTTTGTTGTCATGGGCGTTTTTTGTCTATTTTATAGCCGTGAAGAACATGTGTTGAAGTTGTAGCTGCATTTTTCTTTTGTTGTATTATGTTAATGGCTTGGTTGCAATGAAGAAAGTGTTGAAGTTGAAGTTGCAATGTACCCAACTGGGCTTAGTTTCTTGTTTGTCAATGAACAAATATGCAGTTTTTGTAGTTATTCATGTTGTGTTCAATCAAGCAAATTTGACTATTATCCATTATAATCTCTCTCTTTTTTTTTTTTGGATCATCTGTTATTTGTTTGTGATACACTAAGATATCAAGTCCTCATGGATAAGTATAATTTGCTATAGGTTTGTGATTATATGCAGAAGAGCTTCAGCCAATAAACTAGAGTGCCAATGTATCAACTAGTGTCGATTTTCTGGTGTCAATTTTTTGGGACGGAGGGTATTGTCTGGTGTCAATTTTCTAGTGTCAACTGGTGTCAATTTTCTTGGAAACCAGTAAGAAACAAGTCAAACATAAGGATAAAGATTTTCAATTTTCTTGCAACATTATCCAACATTGCAGCATTATCCAATTGATCCAAACATAAAGATTCAAAACATAAAGATTCAAGAGACAATGATATCATCTGTGCCAATGTAAACATAAAGATAAAGATTCAAGAGATAATGATTCTGCTGAATCTAAACTAGAGTCCATTTACGCCAAACAACATGTTGTTACATGGTTTCACCACAACACCATTCATAACTGATTCACCACAAAATAACAAAAAAAAAGTTTAAGTTTGAATCAGTCATTACAAAACATTCAATGATCTAAATAAAATAGCTGCTACTTAGAGGCAGTTTTGGCCCTCTTAGTCTTTAGCTTGCCAACTCTTGCTTCCTTTTCAACTATCAATTGGTTAGAAGTCACAACTACTTTCTAGCCTCATCCTTTTCTCTTGTTCTCTTGACCTTTGGTCTACCACCATTTTATGCACATCTGGTGGATCCATAGCATGTTCTGGCTCAACTTTCCAGAATTTATCACCTCTAACAGGTTGTATCTTATGCATATACACCATCATGTAAGCTTCTTTGGAATACCACCAATGCACCTCACTCAAAGGATCAATCTTTTTATGGAGTAAAGATTTAATGGCATGAGGGCATGGTATTCCAGTTAAGTCCCATGCCCTGCATGTACATCTCTTCAATTCTGGGTTCATTACATGCTTGTCTAGACCTTCAATCACTTCATATCCAAAGTCTCCATTAAAGTCAACTTCACATTCTGCAGCTATAGCTCTATAATCACTATATAGTTCCATGGCATATGGGCTAATTTCTCCTTTCCAATTTCTGCACTCTTCTTCACGATTTTTCAACAAGTTCATCACCTTCCAGTTAAGAAGTTCAAATAAAAACAACAATTAAGAAGGGGAAAAAATAGTTAAGCAAATGAAAGAAACTGTTAAGAAGGGGAAAATGTTATTGTTAAGAAGGGTAAAAACTGTTAAGAAGGGGGAAAACTAATACTGTTAAGAAGGGGAAAACTGTTAAAATAGTTTACCTTAACTCTAATCTCTTCCAGCATCTTGATTATAGGTTTTTGTCTTGCTTCTAAAATCCATTTGTTGAAAGATTCTATAAAGTTATTGTCCACCATGTTGTTCTTGCAAATGGTGTCAAAGTATGCTCTACACCAATTTTGGGGTGGATATCCTACTAAGGTCTTAGCAACTTCTTCAGTCACATCACCATAGACTTCAAATGATCTGAAAATTCCTCTTGATATGTGCTCCAAGCACACCACCACAACAACTTCTTTAACTCCATACCCCTCCACTTCTTGCTCCAATTAGCTTCTATGTGTCTAACACACCATCTGTAATTTGCACTGGGAAGCACAACATCATCAAGCAGACCCTACAAAGTACCAAGGAAAGAAAGCAGTTAAACATATAGTAAAACTACTACAAAGAAACATGTTGATAAAAAATAATTAGATATTACCTTTTACATATCGGACATAAATGTCACTCCTTCACCCTCTTGCAAATCCAAGGAACTTCTTAGCAACTCTAGAAACCACTTCCAAGTCCTACCAGTTTCTTTATCAACCATTGCCCAAGCTAGGGGATAAAAGTGTTTCACTGAATCTTGTGCCATAGCAACAAGTAATATTCCCTTACACTTTCCTTTTAGAAAAGTACCGTCGAGAACTATTAAAGGTCTCAATCATCTTTTCCAACCATTTTTCAAAGCATGAAAGCAAATATACATTCTTAGAAATTTCCTTTTTCCTTGTTCCAAAGCATCTTTGGATATGTTTATCACCACATCAGATGCAGGATTGCTATCCCTCAACTATTGAGCATAAGCCTCTAATCTGTTATAATCATCAATGTAGCTACCCTCTAATTTCTCTAACACAAGTCTTTTAACCCTCTTCATTGTGGAATAACTAACATTAAGTTTGAATTGATCCTCCAGATCCACTCTTATGTCTTTCACTTTGTACTTTGGATTATTTTGAACCTTGTTCTTGAAATAGTGTGCTAAAGTATTAGCAGTAGCTCTACTATTTTTATAAGTTGGGTCACAATTATGTTCCAAGTTTAAGGTCTTGATTTTAAATCCCTGATCTTTTTGATCCAAAGATATATGACACACAAAAGGACATCCTATGTCACATTTATATCTCACCCTAGTAGTGTCACTCTTCTTAACTTTAAGGACCTTGCTAGTAGCAATTGCATTAAATCCCACAACTCTTTTAGCATCAGCCAAGCTTTTAAAACTCATTTCCTTTTCTAGTTCTTTGTATTTTTCTAGTTTTTCAGTGACTTCATTAGTCATTTCCTTCCTGAAAAGTACCAATTGCTCACTATCATAGTCACCAGAATCAGTTTCACTAGCACCCTCTTCATCAGATGAGTCACAATCGGTACCAACCTCTAATGTGTCAATATTTTGTTCATTATACTGAATAATGTTAGCAACTATTACTTGTTCTTCACCTTCATGTACAGCAAATAACTGAACCACATTGAACTTGGCAGATAGTACAGATATTAATTTTCTAATGCCCTCATCACCCTCAACCACATAGTATCTACCTGAAGACCTTGTGACTAAAATCTGTTTCACCTCCCTTAACTTAAGGACTTCAGTGTATTCAGCACAAATATCAATATAAGACAGCATATCCACATCATATCCTTGCAACACATGATTCAGGTTTTTAATGTAAATCACATGAGGCTTCAAGACCCATCTGCCCCCATAATTAAAGACCATGTCTACCTTCTCAAGCATTCAACAAAAAAATACATATACAAGCCATACAATAATAAGATAAAGGGACCCATCGGACATATAAAAACAGAAAAATAAAAGGAATAAATACATAAAAAATCAATTTCCCATACCCTACCAGAAACATAAATTATGTATGGACCACATGCAACCAACAAATTGTTAAATAACATACAATATTCAAATTGGAACCATATAAGAATAAAGAAATCAGAGACCATCCCTTAAACGCTAAATTTCGGACAGCAAAAAACAAATCGGGACCACATGCAATGTGAAATTGACTAAACAAAGGCATCAAAGCATGGAAGAAACAAGTGAGTATTCCTAAAACTTCAGAAGCAACAAAAGTTGACAGATTCAAGAAAACCCTATCATATTTTATTCACAAAAGCAGTAGAATCTTACTTGAATAAGAGAAAATCTTGTATTTTCACTTCACTGCTTCAACTTTAACGAATTTTTTATGCTTCAATCTCTATAAAGTGCGGACATTTTTTGGATTGATAAATCGCCTAAACATGAGAGAGGGCTGGAGTAGAATAAATGTTAGAGAAGAAGCTAAACTCCGTATTTTATTTGTTAATGGGTCGGAGCGGGTGGGTTATTTTGGGGCGGGTCAGGTTCAAAATATGGGGTATGGACATGGGTCTTTTATTTTAAAATAAGCCAATGACAATTTGCCACGTAATCAGTGTTTAAGATTTATTTTTTTAACTTAGTCACCGTTAGTTGGAGTGGTATTTATGGGCCAGAAAAAAACGTTAGGGTTACTAGTGGCCCAAAAGGTGGACGGAGGGTATTTTTAACCCTGAAACTAAAGTTCAGGGCAATTCTGGCCCTTTTCCGTTTATTATATATAGATTTTGGAAGGTAATGCCTAATGGGTGTATGGGCCATTGACTGTAACGCCCACAACGGTCAGACAAGGCTGCCGGACTCTATCGTTTTCTTTCACCGAATAATGTGTCCCATAAAATTTGAATTCACAAAAATTCCTAGGGAAATAACCAATTATATCCATTTATAAGTCACTAATTATAAAAATTGATCAATTGACAAAATATTACTAATATTAGCTAAATTAGCCAATTAGCTATTTGTTGCAAAAAAAAAATATCAAAGTTTTGCTTTGTTTTGAATGAGTGTTATTAGAATAGATTGGACACAAATTAAGGAGCTTGAATCTCAATTTTTGAATGATTTGGTGAAGTTTTGAGGTGGTTTGAGTTGAAAATTCGAAGTAAAAGCTGAACATGAAAAAAAATGATATGTGTATCACACTGTGTATCATTTGTGTATCACAGATGTACAATATTCGTATCTATTGTGTATCACATGTATGCATGTGTGTGAGATACATGCGTGATACATGTGTCACAAAAGACTTTTTTGAAGTCGATTTAATTACGAATTTTGACACAAAATCAATCGAAATCGCTTCCAATGTTCCTCAAATGTTGTATAATGACTTATCTATATATTTTCAATGAATTTCAACTATACCCATTGAAAAAGTTCCTATTTCATTTAGATTTTTGGAATATTGTATAGATTTTTATATTTCATCACCTTATTTGCGACCCTGAAATTTCCTTTCCGTCTTGTATCTAATGTTGCTAATCCCGCTTAAAATATGAAAGGTGATTTTTGCATGTGATTATTTGATAGAAAGAACCCTGTTATTTGATTTTTTAATAATTATTGGCTAATTTTTGTAAGTCTATGACTAATGGCTAGAGGTTGGTAAGGGGGGTATGCATAGATAGTCACTAATGGCTCATGTCTTTATTTTAAAGCCAGCGTTTTAAATATCTTTAGTTTTTAGCCACTGGTTTAATAAACTTTAACTGGACGGACGAAAATACCCTTATGCTCATGTCCTTAACTTCAAGACTTCAGGACTACATGTCCTTAACTTTTGAACTTGAAACTCTAAGTTCAGGACTTCAAGGTTACATTTCCTTAACTTTTGAACTTGGAACTCAAACTTCAAGATCAAGCGTCCTTAACTTTTGAACTTGTACGTCAAAGTTAAGGACCTATTGTCCTTAACTTGTGAACTTGTAATTGTAAGTCAAGTACTGCTTGTCCTTAACTTTTAAATGTGTAACTGTAAGTTGAGGACTGTCTGTCCTTAAGTTTTGAACTTGTAAGTCAAAGTTAAGGACTTATTGTCCTTAACTTTTGAATGTGTAACTGTAAGTTAAAGATTATCTGTCCTTAACTTTTGAACTTGAAAATCAAAGTTAAGGACCTATTGTCCTTAGCTTTTGAACTTGTAACTGCTGTTTGTCCTTAACTTTTGAAATTAGGAATCAAAGTTAAGGACATGTCCTTAACTTTTGAACTTGTAACTGTAAGTTAAGTACTGCCCATCCTTAACTTTTGGGCTTCTTAGCCTAAGTTCAGGACCTATTGTTCTTAACTTTTGGGCTTTTTAGCCTAAGTTCAGGATCTATTGTCTAAATTCATACGAAGAAAATGAAAAAAAGTATTTTGAAAGTAATAAATCATTACCAAAGTAACTCTGTATTAAATAGTAGTGAAAAATAAGCACGACTTGATATAAATTTGTGTAATATCGCATGGAGTAGTTTGTATCTGATCAACAAACATTTAAAACTTTTAATTCTTGCCTATTCTTTATGTTTTTTGTATTCTTTTTGTTATTATATACAGAGAATAGTAGAAACTTGATAGCAAATGCCTTTTAAGTTGATTATCACCATCAATTACAAAACTTTCTATCTTTATGTACATGAAATAACATTATAGGAAAATTATTACAACCAATTATTTGATAGAGAAAAATCACGGAACCTGAAAGAAAATTCCTGTCCCTATCAATCCTAAATTCCGATCCATCACTATGGATTCCTCTCTCATTCTCAACTTCCGGAGGCAATGGCATCACTAATTCTCGTTTGGTTGGCGTGGCAACCGAACTTCAGGTGGAAACAGTGGAAGCATGGTCGGGGAAATACTCCTCCCTGACAAAGGATAAAAATGTCTTTAGATATTAATTTTAATAAGGTAGTGGCTATTTTTGCTCAACATTAGAATTGCTAGATAAAAATTAAATATCACCTTAAATAGTAGCTACCCCATGCTGTTTCTACGATTGGTAAGTTGTGATTTATTTGGGACATTTGTATAAGTTTTTCAAAATTCACGTTCGAAATAAAGCTCTCCCAAAAATATAAGGTCGAACCCAAAATCTTTTTATTTAAAATAGTACTTATAATTCCATCATAATTTTAAATGAGACTGCTGTTTCTACTAGAAATAATCTTTCAGTTCAGTTACAGCTTAAAATGTATAAATTTTTGAATTATTTTTTACTAATTCCCGTAAAAAAATGACATATACATAGTTAAATGTAATTTCTTGATCAGTTGGGGCAAGATCCCAGCTACATTAGGCCTATATTGTACCTTCTTATATGATTTGGGCCACTTTGTATATAACTTAGAATTTTGTATTGGGAAAATGAAATTGAATAGCCCCACTAAAAATGATGGCCGAAAAAATTATTTTTTTTTGTATATTTTTGGTTTATATTTTTGTATGTTTCACGATCCGAAATTTTCACTCTCGGAACCGTTATGACGCCTAACATTTCACTTGCTATACAAGCCAACATTAGCTATATTTATTAACCATTTTTAATAATTCCAAATTAAATGCAAAAATAAAACTGAATAGTCTGAAATAAGGTGATAACTAATAAACAACAAAATCCAAATACAAACCCATACTAGTGTCACTAATAGATGAGCGTCTAGAGTACGATAGTTAATAGGCTGAATAAAACATATTCCTGTCTAAATCAAAATAAGTTAAGATGATATAGAAAGGGAACTTCTGGGCTGAGGACGTCGCGTAACTATACCTCAAGTCTCCACTAATAGCTAGATCAGAGCAAATATTACTCAGTGCAGCAACAACAACAACAGCAACAACAACAACAACAACAACAACAACAACAACAATAGGAAAGATAAGAAGTGGAAAAACAACAGTTAACTCATATAAGCGAACTCGAAATCTAACTACCAGAAAGCCCAAAATAACACGTCTTATAAACTCATCCAAAAAAATCGGGGCAAATCCAATAGTCACAAACAAATACAACATATACAATTTGTTGCAACGCGCAACTCGATCCTACCATACATCATCTATCAATATCATACCCCATCCTTATTCCGCCATTTCAATTCATTACCTTTCAATTTTTGTAGCGGTGTACAACACCGTTCCCCAAAACAATATCAACTAACAATAGCAACTCAACAACCAAAATTTATAAGAAATTCTTCATCGAGAGAGTACATGCATGAAGTAATGAAAAATCACATAATAATCAAAGAATCTCTAACTACTGGATATCTCAACCTTACCAACTCATCGGTATCGATCAACTAAACAACTCATACAAGTGGAAACCACATTATAGAAAGCAACAAATATTACAAAACAATAAGGCAAGTAAGACATATGACAATTTAGATACGCAAGTAAATCAAGTAGCAAATAAGCATGGAGTTATAGAAAGGATGGACATTTGTACAAGAATGGCTAAATGATAATTAACAATTATGGAATAGAAGTCAATAAAGCATTTAGCAGTTAAGGTATGAAGCAAGATACATCATGAAGTAACGAAAATATGGAAGCAAGTATCATAACGGCGTATGTACACTTGTCACCTCGCATATACGCCGTTTCTCACATAATTCACATAATATGTAGTTCAAAGGATCTTAATTCTCTCAAATCAAGGTTAGGTCCAACACTTACCTCACTCCGCAACTCATACAATCAATCAACCACGGCCTTACCTTTTGAACAAGCCTCCAAACCGACCAAATATAGCAAATTATTGACCAAATGCTTCAAAATAATCTTTAGAAACTACCCACAAAAGTTAATCCCCGGCTTGCTTGGTCAATACTCGAAAGTCAGGACAAAACCCAATTACCCATTCACCCCTGAGACCAGTTAAGTGATTTATTTCGAAATCCAACCTCAATTTGAGGTCTTTATTCTCAATTTAACAAAAATCTCCAAATCGACCCAAATCCCTAATATCTACTATAAATATCCTTGTTATGATCTTAACACCTCATGAAATGTAATGGGTGATTGAAAGAAAATGGATTCAAGTCACTTACCAATGATGTTGGGAAGAAAAACCTCTTGGAAAATCGCCTCTAGAGTATTTAGGGTTGAGAAATGGTGAGACATGAGCTAAGTTTTGTTTTTCCTTCTTTTACCTAGTCGCATATGTCGCAATTGTGAAATCTTGTTTGCAAATGCGAGACAAGGGTCACAAATGCAAACCCTGACTCTGAGCCACAATAGTCTCAAATGCGACAAAATATTCGCAAATGTGAAGACCCCACCTTCACAAATGCGATCTAAATCTTCACAATTGCGAACCATTTTCTCGCATATGCGAGATTACCCTATCCTAGGCCGTGGTCGCAAATGCAAACTATTGTTCATCAAAGCCAAGCTTGAAATTGCGATCCAGACCTCGCAAATACGAGATTTGTAGTAGACACCAAAAGTGGTGCTGCTCCAGCAATCCTAGTCTTAGACAAACTCATTCGAAACTCACATGAGCCCCTCGGGCTCCAAACCAAACATGCACACAAGTGTAATAACATCATACAAACTTACTCGTGCAATCAATTCATTAAAATAATATCTAAATCTACGAATTAATACCCAAAACAAATGAAATTTCAAAGTGAAACTTAAGAACATTATAATCACATTTAAGCGTATGAATTACGCCAATCAAGTCCGAATTGAACCAAATTTTGCAGAAAAGTTTCAAATAGCGATACAGACCTATTCCAGTTTCAACATCAAAATCCTAACCCATTATCTAAGAAGTCAACTTACGGTCAAACTTAGTAAAATTTTCAACTTTCAAAAATGCTAGATTTTACTAAATTCACATCAAAATAAGTTAGGGAATTCGAATTCAATTTCGGGCATACGCTCAAGTTTTAAATAATGATATAGACCCACCGGGATCATCAAAATATTGATCGGGGTCCGTTTACACAAAATATTGACCATAGTTAACTCAAACCATTTTAAAGGCAAACTTCACATTTTCTTCAAATTTTTACATAAAGACTTTTCGGAATACAGAATACTTGATTGGTAGCGGTTATTGTAGGCAAACTCCGTAAGTGGCAATAACTAATCCCAAGAACCCCCAAAATCCATAACACAAGAGTAACGCATATCCTCTAATATCTGAATGGTGCGCTCGAATTACCCGTTTGTCTAGGGATGAAATATTGTACTTGTAAACGCGTGATTTTTGACCCTCCCCGAGATTTTTATATTTTTAGCGTAAAATATTTAGTTTAGTTTTAATATAGCTATTTTAGCTAAATTTGACTCTTTTACTTTATTTTTACCTTAAAATGAAAAATAACAAAAATATAGTTTTATTAATGTTTCGTAGTCATTTTAAACTTGAAAAAATACAAAAATAGTACTTTATATTTTTATCTTTTTATTAAAAACGAAAATTACAAAAAATAATTTTATTTAATATTTTGTAGTGATTAATTAATAACACCGTGTTCTCATTCTCGGTTCCGGGCGAAGAATAATATTCGGGTTCAAACCACCCGGTTTTATAATTTTCGGACATAGCCCATAATAATCCGAGCCCACCACACGTGGGGGACACACATGGGGGACACGGACGGAACACGAGGAAGACCCACCACTATTGGGTACCTAACCCCACGTGAGAGACCCATCATTTTGGTCTTGGAATATTTGAAATACAATAGAATATAGGGGACATACATGCACTTCACGTGAAGGGGACAGAGGTAGAGAACACAGCACCAGCTATTTCAAAAAAATTTCGCAGCCATCAACGGAGGACAAAAATCCATCAACTAAAATGATTTCATATGGGGAGATATCTGCAAAAATTTCATGATCAGAAAACTCCTCCATTTTCTTACGTAATAGGAGGATCCATCCAAACACAAACATTACAGGAAGAACAAAAAAGAGAAAAACGAAACGAGAAAAGAAAACGAAAAGAGAAAAGAAGAAAAACAGGTTTTGAACAGAAGGATTTTTTGCAACCAAAGACGGTTCATTTTCTTCTTAAAAGAAGAAGAGAACAACGGCAGCACAGGGCTCCTTCATTTTCGGAAAAAGAAAACAAAACCAAAGAGAAAAACACCCTCCAGCCGTCGACCAAAACTACTATCTCCCTCGACCAACACCGGCCCTCCCTCACGTCGTCGTTAACCCAGAAAACCAAACAGTCCTCACTGCCGGAAAAACCACCATCGCCGTCGAGCTTCAAGCTCCCTCGCGCCATTGACGCGCTGCTGCTTCTTCCCCGATCGTCAACCCTCCAGCTTCCCCGTCGACCACCCACGTCGCCAAACGACCAGCTCCAACCAGTCCTAAACAACCATCTCCAACTCGTCAACCCCACTTTGACAGTCTTGGTTCGAGTTTTTTTTTTCCATTTTCGTCGAGGTCGTCGTTGTCGTTCTGAGCTCGTCGAGAAATGACAAAGGCCTAAAAGCTTTTGAGCTACTGGAGCGAAAAGCAAAACTGAGTTCGAGTCCGGGTCCAACGCGATGAGCCGAGGTTGATTTCGGTTTGGAGTTGAGTCGAAGACGAGGTATGTTGAAAGTTTCCGTTTCAGCTTCGGTCGTTGCTTGCGTCAAACAATTGACGCTGTAAAAGGCTGCCAACAAATCTTTTTTTTTGAAGAAAGGTTTCTTTTAAAAGGTTTGTTCCTTGATCTCATTTCTTGTTTGAATGTCTTTTACATTGTTAGTTTAGTTTGGATTTTGTTGTTTGCCAGATATATTTCTAGGCTTGATTTGCTTGTGCTGTGTGAAAAGCCTTTCTCACTTATCCTAAGCTTAGGTTATTCTTTTCACATGTTTGTAGTATACTGTATAATTGAAAATTTTTAATTGTTAATGCATATGATACAATATCGTTATTAATATACTATAATTAATGCATATGATACAACATTGGTATTAATATACTATAAGTAAGTGTAAGTTATATTTCAATATGTGTTATACGTTGTTCAACTGTACGTTATGCTCATTTGTGCATATATAATTTATTTTTTAATTTTCATGTATTACTGCAATTGTTAATAACATTACCTTTTTGAATTCGGATGCACATTTATATGACTCAAATCCAAATCTCGACGAAGTCGAAATGTGTTAAAGGCCACAGGCGTACCGGTACGGTGTGGTCCGAAGTACATTTTCATGACGTTGCAATTCCCATAATATAATAATAATCACAAGCGGTTAAAAGTTAAAATTCGCACATGGGTTTAACATGTATTAAAATCAGACAATTTAGCCAAATATAACAGTTAAGCGACCGTGCTAGAACCACGGAACTCGGGAATGCCTAACACCTTCTCCCGAGTTAACAGAATTCCTTATCCGGATTTTTGGTTCGTAGACTTTAATACGGAGTCAACTTTTTCCTCGATTCGGGATTCAAACCGGTGACTTGGGACACCATAAATCTCTCAAGTGGCGACTCTGAATTAAATAAATAAATCCCGTTTCGATTGTCCTTTAATTGGAAAAACTCCCTTGCGCCCTCGCGGGTTTGCGAAAAAAGGAGGTGTGACAGCTCTGGCGACTCTGCTGGGGATAATGATGCTCTGAACTTCGGTTCAGGGTCTAAGAATTCGAGCTCAGTTAAATTGTTGTTTTGTCTATATCTGAGTTTATTACGTGTTTGATTAATGTGCTACATGTCTACCGCTTTGATACTAGTTGCACTGTATATACAAGCTGCTATATGTTTACCGCTTTGATATTGCGTGAACTGGATATAAAACTGTGCCGAAAACCCTTCACTTCTCACCCCCGGGGATGTGCTCACCGGTTGAGACTCCTTATTCTGTTAGTGTCATACCCCAAAATAATGAAGAGGCTCGGAAAGTTTCTAAGCCGGTTGGCCTTTTGGTTCCCGGAAAGGAGCTCCTTCCTCAGCCCGAGTTGTCCGCTTGGGTACACAATCTAGATCACATACCGAGGTTCTGAGCTTAGAATAACATGACTTTATGCCGGATCCCTAGTAGGAAACGCTTATTTGCATCACGTCGCATTTGACTTAGGGGACTCAACACAGGGGTTGGGTCCGTCTAGGACAGGTGACCCGGTAATCAAAGACCGTGTATATTATATGTTGCATTTATTTATCATGTATTATTATGATGATTGGTTAAATTCTTGAAAACAAAAAAAAAAAGAAATAGAATTTTGGAATAGAAAAATATCAAAAATATTGACGAAATGTTGTCGAAAATTTGAAAATTTGAAAAATAAGAAGAGCAATTTTGTTGAAATAATTGGTCATAAAATAATCTGACCGAACTACGCAGGTTTGATTCTCGCCATTAGGTGGGATACGTAGGCAACCCTCATCGGGTCCAACCACCCCTTCAAAAAATTAAAAAAAAATGTCGAAGTTTTAGTTTTCAATAAAATCAACGTAACGCTGTTTTTGAAAATAGCCGAATGTTCCGAAAGGACACCGGAAGGCTGTTTTTGCAAAAATGGCCACTTTGAAGTCTTTTCTTTTTCTTTTTGAATAATAACCTTGAAATATTCCATGTGGAAATGTTGAAAGGCCGTAGCCTCAAAATAAAGTTTGGGATACCACCCCTTTTAAAAAAAATAAAAAAAAATGTGTGTTTAATTTCGTCAATAAAATCAAAGTGATGCCGTTTTTGGAAATAGTCGAATGTTCTGAAAGGACGTCGGAAGGTTGTTTTTGCAAAAATAGCCGCTTTGAGTCATTTTAGATAATTTACGAGCATAGCCTTGAAATATTCCTTGTGGAAATGTTGCAAGGCCATAACCATAAAATCAAGTTCGGGTTCACACCCCTTTTGCAGAAATAACCAAAAAAAAATGTGTCAAATTTTTGATTTTATTATAAATAAATCGGGTGATGCTATTCTTGTTTAAAATAAGCCGAATGTTCCCCAAAAGGACGCCAGAAGGCTATTTTTGCAAGAATAGCCACTTTGAGTCTTTGTAAATAATTTTTGGGCACAACCTTGAAATATTCCCTCGTGGAAATATTGAAAGGCCGTATCCGCAAAATTAAGTTTGAGTCATCACTCAACTTTGCAAAAAAAAAAAAATGGGTTTTGCTGAAATGGCCACATTTGGCATTTAAACTTTCTCAGTCTTGTGTTGGCCTGTGTCGGTGTTGAACGATGCCCCATGGGCCCTAAGATGAAAAATTTTGAATTTGTAGTCTCTTAAATAAAATTTTGCAAAAATAGCCGCTTTGTCAAGTATGTCATTACATGGCTGATTTTGTAGAAATAGTCATAATTGGCGCTAAAAAATAGTATTCTTATTCTTGTAGAAATCTCTGGCACAAGGTGTGAAAGTTTTTTTTCAAGTTTATCTTTTTGGAGTCGGCTTTTACAAATTTTCTTCAAAAAAAAGAAAAAAAAAATCAAATAAACATCTCTTTATTTCTTGCATTAATTTGCAAGAACTACGCTCGGTCTGATTCATGCGGGGTCATGATACGTAGGCAATCTCCATAAGATTCGACCACAACCGTATATGTATATATATTTAAAAAAAATTGATAAGGACTGGCTGAGTCCATTCTAACATGTTTTGTATTGAATTGTAAAGTAAGTAGATGGTGGTTGGTTTGTGACAAGCGGACAACGCAAGATCCCCGAAAGATGGTACAAGAGGAAATTTCCAAATACCTTATAACCCACTTCCAAACCAAGGGTATAGAAGGGAACTGAAGTTGAAGGATAATTTCACACCAATAAGAGTTTCCTATGCAAGCTTATTTGAGAAGTTAAAGCAACAGGACATGATTGCACCCATCCCTCCAAATCATGTGGACCCACATGCAAGGAACTTTGACCCATCTAAAAGGTGTGAATACCATTCCCATGCCCAGGGGCACGACATGGAAAGTTGTCGGGATTTGAAAAGGGAAATAGAAAGGATGATCCAAGAAAGATTGATTGTGATTCATAACAGTGACACCCAGAATATCGCGCTGAATCCGTTACCTGCACCTGATGATACACACTTTCTGGCGGTGATGCCTGGTGGCACGGAATATGAGAATCCACTCAGGAATTTGCCGACTGAAATGAGAGAAGGCCATAGTGGTTCTGATAATCAAATTCGTGGCTAAATGTCAGGCTTATCAATTGGAGAGTCACTTGTGGTGGCTTATTTTGTTTTCATTTCTATTTGTCCGAGTTATTTCAGAATGGTAATCCGAATGTTGCTTTGTGGCTCAAACCTTTTATCCTTGTATTTTTCTTTTGATCATAGTGTCTCATCTAAGGGGTCTAGGTTCTAAGGGTTGTAACCCCAGTTTTGTTTTTTGGTTGTTCGAGTCGTTGTTTTATCGGTTAATACAATGACCTATTTTATATTATTTCTAGACATTTTCTGTTATTTAGTCCTCTCCTTCCTATAGTTCTTTTTCTGCTAGCTCTAATGACATGACGTGCGCACATAGTTCTGGCATGATCTTAAAAGTTAATCACAAAACCATTGGGAGGTGATCAAGATATTTAAATGAAATAAGAATGGTTTGAGATTATTCGAAACCCGAGTCATGAGAAACTGGGGCAAGTAAAAGAAAACCGTAAAGGCAAGCTGCCAAAATTGACATGGGGTCGTTCATAATAATGAAAATGAGAGTGTTGCCCAACGGTTCTTTAAATATATGACGGATATTAATTGTGTTGTTTACACTTGGCATGTTTTGAAGATTGGAATGACGAAGGCATTTTGTTCTGCTATCCAAATACTTTATCCGTCGTCAACCCTTTGAACCTTATTTTAAATTCTTTCATACCCCTCCTTGGGAATTAGTTGCAAATACTAGAAACACAATATTGAAAGGCAAGAGAAGAAATGGATAAAGAAAAAAGTAAAGAAAAAGAAAACAACAAAAAGAGATAAAGAAAAGAAAAAGAAAAATGTGTGAAAAAAAAGAAACTTGAAAAAGAGGAATTGGGAACTACGTTTGACCTGATTCCTCAAAGAGGATACGTAGGCGCTTCACAGCTCGGTCATAGTGTAAATAAAAACCAAAAAAAAAAATCCCCAAGCAAGAAACTGGGGCAACAAAAGTTGTGTTTATGCAAGGAAAATATAGGATTCCGAAGGTTGTAATTTTGAACCCAATTTGTTTTATTTTGAGCCTTTAATACCCTTTCTTTCTAGCCCCGTCCAAACCCACATTACGGTCCAAAGAAAGACCTTTTGACCAATCTTCAAAAGAGGCCGAGTTAGACAAATGAGAGAAGTTTCATAGGGACATAACACTCTGATTCCCGGCAGAAAGACTCCGATCTCCAGCAGAAAATAGGAGAGTCTTGGCAGTAACACCACCAATCCCCAGCGGAAAAGTAACACAAATAAGAGAGTCTTAGCGGTGAGAACCTTCACAGGCACCATAAGGCGATGAAAGTTGAGAGAAGAACCGAAATGAGAGAGGCTTGGTAGTGAAAACCCCTCGGGCACTACAAGTCGAACGAAGATTGGAAATCAGATAGGAAAGCCCCGGAAGAAGATTACAAAAGGCGGTTTAACGACGGAGGATAGGCTATATGTGCATGTCATGTCCATTAGAGTTGGTATCCACGTTTGATAGGGTTATTTTATAATTTTTCTTTTTGGAGAGTCATCCTCGTTTTTGTCTTTTATTCTGTTTCCTTTTATCTCTCTCCTTTCATAAAAAATTCCCCAATAGAGTCTGTTTGTAAGAAATGACTTCAAAATTTTCCATCAGCTTTCCAATTATGCAAGATGGAATTTGATTGGTACACCCAAGTGGTATAAGTGAGGAGGGATTAAGCGCAAAGCCAGTGTCCAGAAGGATATTCCCCAGCAATAGGAAATCGACAAAGGGGTGGATCGGTGTGAAAAAGGAGATCTCAATGAAGGTTAATGACCTCGAGGCCAAGGCCAATGAGACTCAAAGGTCGGGAAATGCCCATTCCTTATATATGCCGCCAAAGAAGGGGAGATATCCCCAGCAGAAAGGTATTTTCAGTGACAAGGGTGAACAAAGAAAATGGTTCACCAGTAAAACATGCAAGGTCTTCACGAAGGGTCACTATTATAGGAATTCGGGTGGTCGGTGGAAAACCACGTGGAAAGGTTCGCGAATAAAGAGTCGTCAAGGAAGGCGGGGAAGCAAGAAAGGAGAAAACTATCCCCAGCATGAATATCATCAAATGATAACATCCCCGGCAGGGTCTGACAATGAAACGCAGAGTAGGGAAAGAAGAGGAGAACCATCCCCAGCAGGAGCACCACAACCAGCCACCACATTTTAAAACTAACTAATTTTTCTTTGATTTGAAACAGGAAGAAGAGGGGTTGTTGGCAGAAAAGCATGCCACGAAGAAGATTCTCAAACTGGGGCAGAAAATTTTCTCCCGTTGCGAAAATTTTCTCGAAACCAAATACCCGGTTGGGGAAAGAAGCCGGATAACGCGAGGAAATGATCTTTGAACCCGGTTATCCCCAGCAGATTTGAAAGAAAGAAAACAACAAGCTGTGATAGAGGAAATTATACCCCCAGCAGATAGGACAAAACGAGGAAGCTTGCATTCAGAAAGGCAAGAGGCCGGTATCACCCCCAGCAGTTCTCGAAAAAATGAAACACTGATTTCGAGATTTCACCGGCAGCATTATATCCTACAAGTTTTTTTAGGGAGCGAAACGCGAGCCCCGAAGGAGGTTTGGAAAGAGGAAGAAGGAAAAGGGATCCCCCGACAGGGTAATCCCCAGCCGATGACATTTCAATCCCCAGCGATCTCGGGAGAGAATAAAGGTTTTGAAGGAAGTAGAAAAGGAGGAAATAAAGAAGATTTCCCCAGCAGCATTATCCCCAGCAGGTAAGTAATCAATTCCAAAGATATCCCCAGCAGTCAAGAGAAAAATAACACGACCCGGGAGGAAAGCAATTCCGAAACAAGGTAATTCAGAAGAAAGGATGGCCCAAGAGATGATGCAGGAAGAAGAAAGTGGTACATGAAGCAAAGGAAGGCGATATGGATAGGATGAAGTTAGTGAGTTGTAGTTGAAGTCAGGGAGCCCGCCTGAAGAATGGAGTGGCGATTTATTTTGAAGTGCAGTTGAAGTCAGGGAGCCCGCCTGAAGAATTGAGTGGCGATTGAGTTTTGAGTTGTAGTTGAAGTCAGGGGAGCCCGCCTGAAGAATGGAGTGGCGAGTTAGTTTTGAAGTTATAGTTGAAGTCGGGGAGCCCGCCTGAAGAATGGAGTGGCGAGTTAGTTTTGAAGTTGTAGTTGAAGTCAGGGAGCCCGCCTGAAGAATGGAGTGACGATTTAGTTTTGAGTTGTAGTTGAAGTCAGGGAGCCCGCCTGAAGAATGTAGTGGCGATTTATTTTGAAGTGATAGTTGAAGTCAGGGAGCCCGCCTGAAGAATGGAGTGTCGATTTAGTTTTTGAAGTTATAGTTAAAGATAATTTAATAGGAAGTGAAAAAACAAAAATTAGAGGCTTTAGATGAAAGCAAAAAGAAGAAGCAACAATTGGAAGATTTCAAGTAAGGCATCAATTTAGACCTAGTCTGAGGAATTATCTCCTAGCGTCAAAATCTTAGTCCGATGAATCTTTCTCCTAAGATATCAAAATCTCGGTCTGATGAATCTTTCTCCTGAGATCACAACAATTTAGACCTAGTCTGAGGAATTATCTCCTAGCGTCAAAATCTTAGTCTGATGAATCTTTCTCCTAAGACATCAAAATCTTAGTCCGATGAATCTTTCTCCTAAGATATCAAAATCTCAGTCCGATGAATCTTTCTCCTGAGATCACAACAATTTAGACCTAGTCTGAGGAATTATCTCCTAGCGTCAAAATCTTAGTCTGATGAATCTTTCTCCTAAGACATCAAAATCTTAGTCTGATGAATCTTTCTCCTAAGATATCAAAGTCTTAGTCTGATGAATCTTTCTCCTAAGACATCAAAATCTCAATCCGATGAATCTTTCTCCTGAGATGTCAGGTGCCCACTCGAAGAAGGGAATGGCAATTTATGATTAGAGTTTGTTGTTAAAGTCAGAAGCCCGCCAGAAAAGCAGAACGACGTCACAGTTTCCAAGATTTGATAAGGATAGTGAACAATCAAAAAGTGACAGAGTGTATCCCCAGCATGAACCAGAAGGAAGGCAACAAGGATGAGAAAAGATAGATTCAGACTTCGAAGGAGAATAGCGCGAAGATCACAAGTTAGGGAATTCACTTTGGAGTGCAATACAAGTTAGCAACAAAAGAAGCTTGCGACCAGAATGCGAGTCAACAGTCCGAGATGATCAACAGAAGTTAGTCACAATGTAAAAAAGGGCAAGAAGCCAATCCAAAATGCAGAAGCTGATGAAAGTTGTCCAAGACATGGTCAATGACACAAGAACTGCAAGTCTGGTCCTAATCCAGAAGGCCGAAGAAGATTGAACTAGCACCTACAACTAGCAAGTATCAAAGTTCAAATTTAGAGTCCGCATGAAGCACCAACCAATACTCGAGATCAAGCTTCGGAAGACTTATAGATAGGAATTTTGTAACTAGTAGCTGATAGGCTTAGTTAGTCTTTTTCATGTTTTGATTTTTGATGTAATAACAGGACTACAGACCGGAACTTCGATGGAACAGAACCTCGACGGAACGACACCTCGACTGGCTCTCCACCTCGGTATACCCCTTCCTCACTCACTTTCGAACTACACGTGGCCTCATTCCTTTATAGCCAAGGATATGTAGGCAGCTCAGATACAAGGGCTCGGTCATATTCCTCTTCTTTTAGTTTAGTCCCTCCCAATAAGGGTCAGGTCAAAAACACTTGTCTAGTCGTTCTTTGTCTGAAAACTCTTTGTGTTTTCAGTCAAAGAGGGGCAGTTGTAAACGCGTGATTTTTGACCCTCCCCGAGATTTTTATATTTTTAGCGTAAAATATTTAGTTTAGTTTTAATATAGCTATTTTAGCTAAATTTGACTCTTTTACTTTATTTTTACCTTAAAATGAAAAATAACAAAAATATAGTTTTATTAATGTTTCGTAGTCATTTTAAACTTGAAAAAATACAAAAATAGTACTTTATATTTTTATCTTTTTATTAAAAACGAAAATTACAAAAAATAATTTTATTTAATATTTTGTAGTGATTAATTAATAACACCGTGTTCTCATTCTCGGTTCCGGGCGAAGAATAATATTCGGGTTCAAACCACCCGGTTTTATAATTTTCGGACATAGCCCATAATAATCCGAGCCCACCACACGTGGGGGACACACATGGGGGACACGGACGGAACACGAGGAAGACCCATCACTATTGGGTACCCAACCCCACGTGAGAGACCCATCATTTTGGTCTTGGAATATTTGAAATACAATAGAATATAGGGGACATACATGCACTTCACGTGAAGGGGACAGAGGTAGAGAACACAGCACCAGCTATTTCAAAAAAATTTCGCAGCCATCAACGGAGGACAAAAATCCATCAACTAAAATGATTTCATATGGGGAGATATCTGCAAAAATTTCATGATCAGAAAACTCCACCATTTTCTTACGTAATAGGAGGATCCATCCAAACACAAACATTACAGGAAGAACAAAAAAGAGAAAAACGAAACGAGAAAAGAAAACGAAAAGAGAAAAGAAGAAAAACAGGTTTTGAACAGAAGGATTTTTTGCAACCAAAGACGGTTCATTTTCTTCTTAAAAGAAGAAGAGAACAACGGCAGCACAGGGCTCCTTCATTTTCGGAAAAAGAAAACAAAACCAAAGAGAAAAACACCCTCCAGCCGTCGACCAAAACTACTATCTCCCTCGACCAACACCGGCCCTCCCTCACGTCGTCGTTAACCCAGCAAACCAAACAGTCCTTACTGCCGGAAAAACCACCATCGCCGTCGAGCTTCAAGCTCCCTCGCGCCATTGACGCGCTGCTGCTTCTTCCCCGATCGTCAACCCTCCAGCTTCCCAGTCGACCACCCACGTCGCCAAACGACCAGCTCTAACGACCAGCTCTAACCAGTCCTAAACAACCATCTCCAACTCGTCAACCCCACTTTGACAGTCTTGGTTCGAGTTTTTTTTTTCCATTTCCGTCGAGGTCGTCGTTGTCGTTCTGAGCTCGTCGAGAAATGACAAAGGCCTAAAAGCTTTTGAGCTACTGGAGCGAAAAGCAAAACTGAGTTCGAGTCCGGGTCCAACGCGATGAGCCGAGGTTGATTTCGGTTTGGAGTTGAGTCGAAGACGAGGTATGTTGAAAGTTTCCGTTTCAGCTTCGGTCGTTGCTTGCGTCAAACAATTGACGCTGTAAAAGGCTGCCAACGAATCTTTTTTTTTGAAGAAAGTTTTCTTTTAAAAGGTTTGTTCCTTGATCTCATTTCTTGTTTGAATGTCTTTTACATTGTTAGTTTAGTTTGGATTTTGTTGTTTGCCAGATATATTTCTAGGCTTGATTTGCTTGTGCTATGTGAAAAGCCTTTCTCACTTATCCTAAGCTTAGGTTATTCTTTTCACATGTTTGTAGTATACTGTATAATTGAAAATTTTTAATTGTTAATGCATATGATACAATATCGTTATTAATATACTATAATTAATGCATATGATACAACATTGGTATTAATATACTATAAGTAAGTGTAAGTTATATTTCAATATGTGTTATACGTTGTTCAACTGTACGTTATGCTCATTTGTGCATATATAATTTATTTTTTAATTTTCATGTATTACTGCAATTGTTAATAACATTACCTTTTTGAATTCGGATGCACATTTATGTGACTCAAATCCAAATCTCGACGAAGTCGAAATGTGTTAAAGGCCACAGGCGTACCGGTACGGTGTGGTCCGAAGTACATTTTCATGACGTTGCAATTCCCATAATATAATAATAATCACAAGCGGTTAAAAGTTAAAATTCGCACATGGGTTTAACATGTATTAAAATCAGACAATTTAGCCAAATATAACAGTTAAGCGACCGTGCTAGAACCACGGAACTCGGGAATGCCTAACACCTTCTCCCGAGTTAACAGAATTCCTTATCCGGATTTTTGGTTCGTAGACTTTAATACGGAGTCAACTTTTTCCTCGATTCGGGATTCAAACCGGTGACTTGGGACACCATAAATCTCTCAAGTGGCGACTCTGAATTAAATAAATAAATCCCGTTTCGATTGTCCTTTAATTGGAAAAACTCCCTTGCGCCCTCGCGGGTTTGCGAAAAAAGGAGGTGTGACAGTACTCAACTCAACACACATGCCTAGCTCACAATGTAGGACCTCTAGAAGTGCGATGTGAACTACGTGCACCGATCATACATAATGGACACTGGCACATCGTAAAGACGAAAAATCTTATGGAATTAAATCTCAGCCAAACATTCTAAAAAATAGGTAACTGCTACAGGAATGAAATGTATCGACTTGGTCAACCTATCCACAATCACCCATATTGTGTCAAATTTCTTTTGAGTCAGTGGAATCCCAATAACAAAATCTATGGTAATGCCCTCCCACTTCTACTTAGAAATCTCAAGCCTCTAAAGTAAACCACTAGCTCTTTAATGCTCACGCTTTATTTACTGGTAATTTAAACATCAAGCACACGCGCAACTATATCCTTTTTCATTCTCCTCCACCAATAATGATACCTCATATCCAGATACATGTTGGTAGCAACCAGATGGATGGAATACCGCAAACTATGGGCCTTTTCAAGAATCAACTCATGAAGCCCATCTACATTGGGCCCACAAATCTTACCCTACATCCGTAACAACCCATCATCTGCAATAGAGACCTTCTAGGCATCACCGAGCTACAGCGTGCCCTTAAGGACTAAATTAGGGTATTTATACTGACTCTCTCTAATGTGATCATATAAAGAAGACCGAGAAATCGTGCAAGAAAGAACTCGACTAGGCTCCAAAACATATGACACCATGAACTGATTGGCCAAGGCCTGAACATTTGATGGTAGCGGTATCTTACACACTAGAATATATGCAAGGCTGCCCATACTAATAACGTTTCTACTCAAGGCATCAGTCACTAGATTGGCTTTCTCGGGAGTATACAAAATAGTGATATCATAGTCTTTCAATAACTTCAACCACCTCCGCTACCTCAAATTGAGATCTTTTTTCTTGAACAAATATTGTGGACTGATGATCAATGAATACCTCATACGACACACCATAGAGGTAATTCCTTAAAATCTTCAATGCATGAACAATGGTTGCCAACTCTAGGTCATGAACAAGTTCATTCTTCTTGCAAACCTTCAATTGCCATGATACATATACAATCACCCTACCATTCTACATCACTACTACACCAACCCCAATACGCAATGCATCATAATATATCGCATAAGATCCTGAACTCATGTGTAATACCAATACTAGAATTGTAGTCAAAGTAGTCTTGAGCTTCTAAAAGCTCAACTCACACTCATACGACCACCTAAATGGGGCACCCTTTTGGGTCAACCTAGTCAATAAGGCTACAATGGACGAAAACCCCTCCACGAACCAACGATAATACCCTGCCAAACCCTAGAAGTAGGTGTAAGACAGTTCTGAAATGCCTCAATCTTCTTAGGATCCACTTTAATTCCCTCTACAAATACAACATGTCCCAAAAAGGTAACCAAGTCCAACCAAAACTCACATTTTGAAAACTTGGCGTACAATTGACTATCTCGCAGGGTCTAAAGTACAACCTAAAGATATTGCTCATGCTACTCTTGATTGTGAGAGTAGATCAAGATATCATCAAGGAAGACGATCACAAAATAATCCAAATATGGATTAAATCCTATCTCTTTTATATCATCTCCAATCGTAAGTGTTTCTGATCCTATGTTGACTTCTTTTACTCATTCACTTATGGTGAGTGCTTCCATTCCCGTGCCAATTTCAGCTCCCGTGTCTACTCTTTCTGTTTCTATTTTGACTCTCGTATCTACTTCTTCTGCTCCTGCTTTGGCTACCGTACCTCCTGCCATTTTTACCTCTTCTACTCCTCCTCCTTCCATTGCCCCTTCTTCCTCTGTCGTGCATTCGGAAACTGGCCCGAGTAACAGAGGTATGGCTTTGAGAAAAGTCACACTTGAAGTGCCTGCTACTCATAGCCTTTTGAGGAAGACTGGTAGTGCTGATGTTTGGCTTGAGCCTTTAATTGGAGATATAGAGAGGAGAAAGATGCAAAGCCATAGTTTCTTGACTTTGATGAATGACATAGTTCATTCAACTTTGAAGGTAACTTCTTTTAATTTGGGTATTCGCTTTCCTTTCACCTTAGGTTTTTATTTTTGTATCTTATATTTGTAGGCTAATCTGATTGGTACTGAGCTAATGGGAAGGATTACCTCTTTGGAAAGAAAAGCTCGGGAGTCTACAAAAGCCATTGAAGAAGCTTAGTTTGAGGCTCAAAATTGGAAGTAGCAATATGAAGGTGCTTTAATGAGCATTGATGAACTACGAGATGATAAAACTCATTTGGAACAACAAAATCATACTCTATCCGCTGACTTAGGGATCTCCCAGGCTGCCTTAAGTCAGGTCAAAAAGGATAAAGATACTTTGACTGAATCGTTGTCAAGGGCTAATGAAGAAATCAAGGGTCTAAAAGACTTATGAAGAAAAAAAAAGAATATGCCAGAGAGCTGGAGCAGAGCTTGAATCAAACTCGGGTTGACTTGAAGATTTCCTCAGATAAAGTTTGCGCTTTGGAGAGTTCCAACACCATACTCAAGACTTCCCTTAATTCCCAGAGTTAATGAAAAACTCCCTTGCTATATGGGAAAATGATTATGAAAACTTGGAGAAGGAATATAATTCTCTTGCGGAGAATTTCAATTATGAGGTCAATTGGGCTTTTCTGAGATCGTGTCGTGATGTTTTATTGGAGTCTAATCAAGAATATTTTAACTTACAATCTAAGTTAGCCAAAATCTTAGATGATAACCAACCCGTTGACACTCCTGAGCAACCAATTGATATTTCTTCTTCAGTGTGTGGAACTCCTGAAGCAACAGAGTTGGTGGATTGTAAAGCTGTTACGGGAGCGACTGAAGTGGTGATTCAAGTGACCGAGGGTGAATCATTTTCAACACAGCCTATGAGACTTGAGGTTCCCATGGCTACTTCTTCCCTTGATGATATTAATACCCCAAGCTTGGTTGAAACTACTCCTATTGTAACTTTTGATGTTCCAACTCCTCCAGTAGCCAGTTAGAAATGTTTCAATCTTTTTTTTTTAATGTTTGGTGGTATAATCCTTTTTATAGGATTTTTCTAATGAAGTCCCCAGTTTCCATAATGGGGCATTTGTTTAAAGACAATTATATTTTAATAACTAAGTTTCCTTTTCCTTTAGTCTTTTATGTTTAGAGGTTTTAATTAATACCTCTTTGTGTTCTATTCTTGCCTATTTTTTCTTGGTTAGGACTTGTAGCATAGCTTTGCATTTTTATCCTTTGAAAATGCTTTATGATTCTTCTCACGGAATATCAACACGAGGTTTATAAAAATAGGGCCCTTTTTATATATCGACACTTAATGAAGAAGACGTCTCAACTTCATAACGGTGTTATAATACGATGAAAGAAATAGGAAACACATGTTCTTTGTATGAAAAAACTTTGACAAGTTTTTATTCATGAACTTGAGCAAGCTTTCGAATGTTACATGCGTTATAGTACGTCTATAACCTCCTTGCAACTGTTTTTCTTGTAACAGATTTCTTTATATAAAATATACAAGTTTTTTTTTTATTGTAACCTGTTTTAGCACATAACCATAGCCCTATCTTTATATATTTAGAAAGGTTTTGGAAGGTGTTTGCAACATTTGAAAAATGTTTTATGTAAAGTAACATTGAAGAATGTTTTATGCTAATTGACTTCATTTTCCTCGCAACACTTGGCCATTTAGTGCTGAAATTCGATACGTAGCTATTCGCAGCTGAATCTTAATATGTGGCTATTTGCAGCTGAATTTTGGTCAACTTTTGCTTGATACACGTATCTCTTTTTCTGTACGAACCCGCATTTATTTTTCTGCACGAAGTTATGTATATTGTATAGTCCCCCAAGTGTTTGGGCGTTGAAGAATGAAGCCTTGAACACTTGTTTAGTCCTCACATGTTGGTCCTTTTCCTGAAAAAGAAAATATACGGGACTCGGAGGTACAATTTTAAATGAAGACTGCCTATCCCGCATGTATTTCCATCAGATTGATATAACCCTAGGCTTAGAATTTAAGAATATTCTACTTTTCCATGCATTTTGTGGCTCATCATTTGGCACGGGTTAGGGTTTTTGCCTAGCATCTAAAATTGTTAGTAAAACTTTAATAATTTAAAACTAAAAGAATTTAACATGAAGATACCTGACCATGCACACTTCCTTAAAAGTAATATCTTTTTAAATGGACAGCATTCCAATGTGAAGGTAGAATTTTGCCATCCATAGTCTCTAGCTCATACGCACATTTTCCTGCAACGTTACAGATTCTATACGGTCCTTCCCACGTTGGACTTAGCTTTCCTGAATTAGCAGCCTTCGTAGATTGAAACACCTTTTTGAGCATAACGTCCCCAGTTTTGAAGAACCTGAGACGTGCTTTCCGGTTATAGTATCGTTCAATCATTTGTTTTTGAGCCGCCATCCTTATCAATGCTGATTCTCTCCTTCCTTCAATCAAATCAAGATTAACCCGTAACTCTTCGTTGTTCGAGTCCTCCATTGTTTGAACATATCTTATACTCATTTCTCCTACTTCAGCTAGAATCAGAGCTTCTGCACCATAAACCATCAAAAATGGTGTTTCGCCCGTACTTGTTTTCGTAGTTGTTCGATAAGCCCACAACACAGCTGGTAGAACTTCAGGCCAGTTGCCTTTTGAATCTTGCAGACTTTTCTTTATTGTTGATGATTATCTTGTTTGTAGATTTCGCTTGTCCATTACCCACTCGATGATATGGTGTTGATTTTTCTTTTGATTTGCCAACTTTGAAAGAATTTTGTAATTTGTGCTCCTATGAACTGCAGACCATTATCGCACACAATTTCCTTTGGTACCTCAAAGCGGCATATTATATTTCTCCAAAGAAAGTCTTTAACTTCTTTTTTTTGTACCAGTTTAAATGCCCCTGTTTCTACCCATTTAGTAAAATAATCAGTAAGCACGAGTAGAAACTTTACCTGTCCTTTTGCCTGGGGTAGTGGACCCACGATATCCATCTCCCATTTCATGAAGAACCATGGAGCTATGACTGGGTGTAGTAATTCAGCTGGCCTATGCATATTGTTTCCATACCTCTGACACTTATCACATTTAGACACGAAGTCGTTTGCTTCCTCATCCATTTTAGACCAATAATATCCAGCCCATATTAACATTTTTACCAGTGACCTACCTCCCGCATAATTTCCACAATGTCCTTCATGTATTTCCTTCATTATGTACTCTGTATGTGAAGGTCTGAGACACCTTGCTAGAAGACCTCCGAACATTTATGATAAAGATTTCCTTGATGTAAACAATAACGGGAAGCTTTCTTACGTAATGCATGAGCCTTTGTTTTGTCATTAGGGACGGTTCCATACTACAAAAAAGTAATAATTTCATTCCTCCAATCCCATGTTAAATGATTAAAATTTACCTCATTTGTATCAGGTTTCATAATGGAATGAAATAAGTGTACAATCGAAGCATTTGCATCGTTCGCTATATCTGCCATGGATGCAAGGTTGGACAAAGCATCAGCTTCTGCATTTTCATCTCTTGGGATCTGCGTTACCTTCCAAGTTTCGAATTGTCTTACCAATTCTCGTACCTTCTCAAGATATTCCTACATTCTGGTTTTCCTGGCTACATAAGTCCCCAGTATTTGATTTACTACCAGCTGAGAATCACTTTTGATTATAATTTTATTGATGCCGAGTTCAAGTGCCAATTCCAAACCTGTAATCACAGCTTCATATTTTGCTTCATTATTAGTTATATGGTGACATTTTATAGCCTGTCTAATTGTTTCACCCGTTGGTGGTATAAGAACAATTCCTAAGCCTGCCCCCTTTACATTAGATGAAACATCAGTAAATAATGTCGAAATCCCGGGGTTTGCACCATTAAAAACTTGTAACTCTTTTTCCGCCTCTAAATGTATCCCTTGACTAAAATCAGCTATGAAATTTGCAAGTACTTGGGATTTGATAGCAGTTCTAGGTTGATAAATTATTTCATATTCACTTAATTCTATAGCCCATTTTTCTAATCTTCCTGACAGTTCATGTTTATGCAAAATATTTCGTAATGGAAAAGCTGTAACTACAATAATAGGATGACACTGAAAATAAGGCCTTAATTTTCTAGATGCCATAATTAAAGCTAACGCTAACTTTTCCAGTTGCGGATACCTTGTCTCAACATCTAATAAAGTCTTACTTACATAATAAATAGGAGATTGTTTACCTTGGTTTTCACGAACTAAAACAACACTTACCGCTACTTCTGAAACTGCCAAGTAAATAAGTAACTTCTCACCTTCTTTTGGTTTCGCCAATAGAGGGGGATTTGACAAATAGATTTTTAAATCCTTAAGGACTCGTTGGCAATCTTCATTCCACTCAAAATAATCTTGCTTCTCAAGTGACGAGAAAAATTTGAAGCATTTTTCTGAAGATTTAGAAATAAATCTCCCTAGGGCTGCGATTCTTCCAGTCAATCTTTGAACCTCCTTTTTATTTGTAAGGATATCGGGTATTTCTTCGATTGCTTTAATCTGAGAAGGACTTACCTCAATACCACGGTTAGAAACAAGAAAACCCAAAAAATTTCCCGAGGCTACCCCAAATGCGCATTTTTCTAGGTTGAGTTTCATATTGTATTTACTCAAAATTTTAAATGTGATAGATAAATGAGAAATATGATCGGTAGAACGCTGGATTTTGACGAGCATATCATCTATATATACCTCCATAGTTTTTCCTAAATGTTCTTGAAACATTTTAGTGACTAACTTTTGATAAGTTGCACCAGCATTTTTTAGACCAAAGGGCATTACTTTATAACAGTAAGTCCCTCGGTCTGTGATGAAAGAAGTCTTTTCTTCATCACCAAGGTGCATTTTAATTTGGTTGTACCCCGAATATGTATCTAAAAAAATTAAAAGTTCATGACCTGCAGTTGCATCTATCATTTGATCTATATGGGGTAAATGAAAAGAATATTTCGGGCAAGCTTTATTTAGATCTGTATAATCCACACAAACTCGTCACTTACCATTCTTCTTAGGTATGACCACCGTATTGGCTAACCAATCAGGATATTTTACCTCGCGGATTGATCCAATTTCTAGTAATTTTTGAACCTCATCTTGAATTACTTGATTCTTGAAATCTCATTGCTTTCTTTTCTTCTACTTGATTGGAGCAAAAGAAGGATCCACGTTGAGTTTATGAGTCATTATCTCCGGTGGTATACTTGTCACATCAGCATGGGACCAAGCAAAACAGTCCACATTAGTTTTCAAAAATTCAATTAACATACCTCACATGTCTGGCCTTAGATTAACCCCTATGTAAACTTTTCTTTCAGGCCATTGCTCAAATAGTATTACTGCTTCGAGCTCCTCTATTGTCGTTTTGATGTTTTTGTTTTCTTTAGGTTCCTGAATTACATCAGGTCTCGAGTCTAAGTCCGTTTTTCAGTTGAAGTTTGATTGCTGACGCCTCCAACTGTTCCTACGGTACTCGTATCTGTCACAGTATTGATACTCCTGGTTGTTTGTTGATCCCCTCGAATTTGACATATTCCCCAAGGCGATGGAAACTTGATAACTTGATGTAGAGTTGATGGGACAGCGTCCATATCGTGGATCCATGATCTCCCCATAATTATGTTATAGGCCATTTCCATCTCAACTACTTGAAATTTAGCTTCTTTAGTAACACCTGCAGCATAAGTTGTTAGAATTACTTCACCTTTTGTTATCACGCTTGAATTGTCGAAGCATGACAATGTATGTGCTTTGGGTATCATTCTATCTTCAGCTTGCATTTCCCGCAGCACCCTTAGCAAAATGATGTTGACAGAACTTCCTGCATCAATTAAAACTCGTTTTACAATAGTATCGTGTACAAGTAAGGGTATAACCAGTGCATCATTGTGAGGAGTAATTATTCCTTCCGTATCTGCATCATCGAAACTCATGCTTTCATGCTCTAAGGTTTGGTGTACTCGCTTCCCGTGTGTAATAACCATTTTAGAAATCTTATTTGAAGCCGTGTACGTTACTCCGTGAATATCCTCTCCTCCATTGATGACATTCACTGTTCTTTTTGGCGATGGTGGTTTTGGTGCAAGAGTATTTTCACGAGATTGGCGTGGAGAAGTTCGGGGAGAAGGAATTACATCAATATTGTGTGAATCCCCTTAAGTTTGGTTTTCAACAGCATTGTTATTGTTGTTGTTGATGTTTGACATGACGTTAACTATGGGTAGAATTTGAGTAAGAATAGATTATCAGATTTCCGGTAACGGAACTAATTTGTTTAACCAAAATATGGAATTTCGATTAAAACTAGAATATAAGATAAGAAATCGGGTTACTGATAATCAACGTATTTTTAAAATAAATAAACGTATTTTTAAATTTGAAAATAAGTTAACTTTTAAACTTTTATTTTACCCATTTTATTCTTGATGAGAAGATTTTATAAGCACAAAAATATTATGACCCATAAAGCTTTTACCCGTTAAGCTTTTATATATGATCATAAGTTAAAAAAAAGGTTCTTTTTTTTCTTAAACTACGTGCGGGAGCCAAATTACCACATTTAAATTGAAATGGAGCGAGTAGTTTCTTTCAGGAAAGACAACCTCAGATGCCTCCTTTCCTACTTCGCCTAATGATCTTAAAAATTGGTGTCGAGTCCAATACTGAGCAATTTCACTATCAGAGAAGTGAAAGAGAGACAGAGATATAAAAAGACCCTTTTAAATGAGATGAAAGTTACTGTTTAAACAAACAAGCATGAGCCACTATAGCTAACCCCATGGAAAACCTAGCTGGACTTATGGTAACATTACCAAGAGTTGAAATTTTCAAGAAATAAGAATCATTAAATTCAACAATGAATGAGTTTTGGATACATGAGAAAGGGAAAAACATTGGTCAAACACACAGGTGTACTCAAACAGGTTGTTTTCAGCACATAACGACTCTCATTCTTCAATACTTGAAAGATGACGACCTTTTTCTTTTAAAGATTTTAACTCTCATGCAAAGGCGGGGACAGGATTTTAACTAAGGTTTTGAACCCCTTGATCATTAAGCTATATTTTTTTATTTGTGTTAAGAAGATTCAAAACGTAATATATAAAATTAAAAAATAAATTTTACCTTATATATATAGTGTAATTTTTAAGGGGGTTCAGAACTCCCTTCTGTCCCCTAAATCTGCTCTTGCTCTCATACACTAATAGGTAAGATATTCTTTACATTACTAGATGACTTAAAATGATTACAACGGTAATTCTCCACAAAAAGTTTTGGATTGATAATTCAAAAACTATGGCATGTTATCTGCTTCTGCCCCTAAATCTGCCCTTGCTCTCATACACTAATAGGTAAGATATTCTTTACATTACTAGATGACTTAAAAGAAACAAGCGTTAGTTTAATAAATAAATCGTAAATAATTCCAATCTCACAAATTGTTTGTGTGTCCTTAAAGAATTTAATCCCTTCATTATTGTCCAAGATTATGGATTACTTACTCCTAGGATAGAACCGGAAAACTATTTTGTAATACAGGCAATCAAAATTATAGAATTTCAGCAAACTCAACAAACGGAACAAATCACACTTGTCATTTTGTTGATTTGGAAAATCAATGCAACGTAACATTGTAGAAAGGAGGAGAAATTTTTCTGATTTTTCATATATACCCGAAAAATGAGACCAAGTCTCTAAATTTATAGATAAGACGGGTGATATGGAGAGGTGCAATCCAAAGGTGCCTCTTTCATTACGAGCCCACAAGTTGCTTGTATGTCCTTAAGAAATTTAATCCCCTCATTGTTGTCCAAGGTTATGGATTACTTCCGCCTAGAATAGAACGAGAAAACTATTTTGTAATACTTGCAATCGAAATTATAGAATTTCATCAAACTCAACAAACGGAACAAATCGCACTTAACATTTTATTTATTTGAATATCAATGCAATATTGTAGAAAGGAGGAGAAACTTTTCAGATTTTTCATATATATATATATATATTTGAAAAATGAGGCCAATCCTCTAAATTTATAGACAAAATAAGGGTGATATGGAGAGGTGCAATCCAAAAGGTGCCTCTTCCATTTTCACACACTTCAAAAGAAAAACACAATAAATGCAAGCATTACTCGATACTCATGTGTAAAATTCTTTATGTTATAAGTGCACAAATATTTTACTCGATAACGTCACTTTAAAGGTAAATTAACTTAACTACCCATAACCAGTGGATTTATACGAATTGAGAAAAAAATAAAAAATCTTGACAATGTCAGCGGAATGGATATGATAAATTGTTTAATTATTTTCGAACATATTGCTGGCATTTCTCTCTGCCCTCTCTAAGTATATATAATTCCACACCATACTTCAACTCTTGACCAAACCCAACATCCCTCTCAGCAAAAGATTCGGAGAAGAAGAAGAGGAGGAGGAGATGTCAGCATTGAATCATCTGTTTGAACTCCAAGATACAATCTGTTACGTGCAATGTGGCTACTGCACTACAATATTACTTGTAAAATTACTATATTTTACAATCTTTCTTGATTTTCGATTAGTCTTTATCTCTATATTTTATCGGTTGATTTGTTATCCAAAAAATTGCAGGTTAGTGTCCCATGCAGCAGCTTATGCAATAAGATAGTAACAGTGAGTTGTGGCCATTGCACTAGCATCCTTTCTGTTAACTTAATGAAAACTTCTCTTGTTCCTCTTCACCTTTTTGCTTCACTTAACCAATCCGAGGTCGAACTATAATCTTATTTACATAATCTCTTTTGACTTTAATTTCTATACATTAATCGTGCATTGAAAATATGTTACCTTTATAACTTATTTAAGTACATATATATAATGCAAATTAGAATTTTTACACTGTCAGTATATGTTAAATTCAAAATTTTCCTGCTTTTATGCGAATGTTAATTGACTTAGAATCTATATTTCCTGCTTTCAGCAGCAAAAGCTAGAAGTTGACAAGGAGGACATTGATGCTAATAAGAAGAATGTAGACTCAGAAATCTCATTTGTGGCCTCATCAGATGAGGAAGATCAAACAGAAAATGTTGTTCCAGTTTATCAAGTCGTCAATAAACGTATAGTATCTAAAAAGAAAAGAACATTTATATAGATGATTTAAATTGTCCTAACTAATTATTTATACGTTACTGATCACAATAAGAATCTAATCATAGATATTTTTTCAGCTCCAGAGAAAAGACAACGAGCCCCATCAGCTTATAACTGCTTTATCAAGTACTAATTTTTATTCTGATTATTATATCAGTTTGAGCATTAAGAGTACTCATATATAATTAACATTAGTTTATAATACTGTACTAAGATTATTTGTGTTTTACAGAGAAGAGATCAAGAGGCTAAAGACCCTATACCCCCACATGACTCACAAGCAAGCCTTCAGTACCGCAGCAAAAAATGTGAGTTAAATATATTTAAATGTTTATTATGAAGAACAAAACTTTTCTTAGCAAAATATTAGATTTCAAAATTTTATTGGTTTTATATTCAGTGGGCCCACTTTCCACCAAGTCAACATAGAGGGGATAGAGAAAGCTGTAGCCTGGCAGACAGAAAGATGCCAAAGGTTAGTCTAAATGAAGTGGTAAATAATTGGAGTAATATTTTTCCATCATGATTGAAGAAACGTGTGATATTCCATATATAGAAACAGTACATTGTTATATAAGATAATTAAGTTAGTAAGCCATATAAATCGTAGAAATTGGTACTTTTGATTATTATTAGGAACTGCTGCACATGAATATCTTGTTTAACCTTCATTATTTATAGTATAATTTGGGTTTTGTACTTGTAAAATCTACAGTATTAAATTATTGCTCAGTAAGTGTAGTGGTCAATTTTCCACGAGCCATCAGTACTAATTGCGTCAGAACGTTTTTGGACCAAGACATGACATGCATTCATTCAACCTGTGGATTTGAGTTTCTTAGTTCGATGTAATGACGATGGAGCTGTGAAAATTATTTACACAATGAATAATTAATAAGGTAATTACAAGTAAAATATTCATAATAATCTTGGATTGGCAAGATAAAAAAATGGTAACTAACTGACGAAAATAAGTTACACTACACTAATAGTTTAAAAAATATATATACTGCGAATGTATATAGATAACGTAATTTCTTTGATGAGAACATTTTTTGATGAACATCATGATATTTATCACACTGAATTTGATTGGATTAAATAGCTTGTTACATGCACAACCACCATATATCAAAATTAATGATTATTTTCCCATAATTGGTATTTAGAAAATTAAGAGTATCGGTGACAAATTTTAGTCATTCATATATGTTAAATTTAAATTTTTATTATTTATTTTTTTATTGATTTTTGCTGCAAGAAACTCTCAGGTCCCAAGAGATTGCAATGGTTTCCTTGAAAGAAAGGCTTCGAACATGACTCCTTCTAATGAATGAAGAGATATAGCTATCATCCCTACTGTACTGGAATGGGAAAATTGAATTGTGTCTTTTCTAAACTGCTGATTTCACTTTCCTTTTGTGTTAAAGATGCCATTATCATTTAATGAGTTACTGATGTTTCTGTTTGCAATTTTTAGTAAGTTTGAAAAATAGTGAAATGATGATAACAATATTTCTGATGCACGACGTGAATCAATGATTTGATGTAGCTTGTTGAAAGAAGTTTCTAACTAAGGGTATTCTTCTAGTACAAAACCAGAACAAAATGAAAAAGAATAGAGGAAATTATGGCATGTAAAAGCTCAGTGGTACGTAGATTACTTTCAACTTTTGCTTCGAAATTCAAAGATTTATTGTTGGATTACCAAGAGTTCAAGCGTTAAATCAAATGTTTCAACGTTTAACGCATAATTTTCTTTAAATCAGTGTACCTGCTTTTGTGAAAAAGAATGGGAGTCCACTGTACAATAAAATTAGATGTCATTACTCTTATGATAGAAATAATAGCATAAATGCACTGATGAAATAAAAAATATTTATACATTCAGATAACTTATAAGATAATTACAATTCTAAATCTTTATGAAAGATAGTCTAGTAAAATAGCAATAAGCACGTGTCTGGACACTCGTCCATCTTTCTTTTATTGAGTCCTATATTTTGCAGTAATAGCCATTTCTAAAGTTCAACCTCGAAATCAAGGTTAACAAAGGGAAAGGAAAAAAGGTAAGACTTTTGAATACTAAGGGTTATTTGGTCCGAAAGAAGTTTATCCCAAGATTATTTATCTCAGAATTAATTATTCCAAAATTAATTATTTTATCTTTCTACAAGGATAAAAATAATACAATCCCGAGATAATTAATTCTGGGATCAATTATATCGTAATTTTCTACCAACCAAACATGGAATAAGCTCTTCATAAATTTAGTTCAAGGATTAATTATTCCTTATCCCTCGTACCAAACGATTCCTAAGAGAACTGGCCTCCCTAGCTAGCTAGAAATCTAATTGTAATCATTATGCCAAGCTCCAGAAAACCCTAGTTCTTCGATATTTAATATCCGTCCCTTAATTTGCATTCATTTCCATTGTTTCCTTCTTCCAATTCTTGGTTCTCTTTGATAATGCCTGCCTGCCAAACGAAACTTACGTGAGCTCATTTAATTAACTAAATGTAAGTACTAGTTAAGTAATATTATCATTTTTCAGATAAGTGGAGTGTAAATATTTTTATGTGTATGTGTTTCTAAAGTAAATAAATGAACGGGCATTACTTAAGAAGGGTGGTGAAGATATATTGTTGAAGTAAACTTGAAAGAAGTCCTTGTTCTCCTTCAGAAGCTCTCTCCACACTGCAATAATGGTTTAGATACAAGAAATTATTAAGTGAAATTAAACGTCCTTGATGATGACTGATGATAAGATTATTAGATACAATAAATAATTCAAATATTAATTATCTCTGGAAAAGCACGTTTTGCATGATCAGCTAGCAACATGGAAATTAATTAAATAGAGATGAAAAACCTGTTAATGTTACGAGTGGAGGGATTCTAGCATGTATAGCTAGCGCCTTAACGCATTCATCTCTACCCATACCTAGAAGCAAACATCTCTCTATGAGATTTTGAACCTGCAACAATATAATGTAATTCAACATAATATATTGAGTTTTAAAACCTAATTATAAATCATGCAAAAGAATGATTATCATACCTAGAAAGCCACTTATTGATCACTGATAACATAGGCCGATGTACAACGACTTCAACTTATCTCAGTATATTTTATACTTATTATAGATATATATATATATATGAATTATTACTAAAACTTGATCAACGAATATTAAATTTTTAACCCATAGTCTCAATCGTCGGTATTAAAAATTCTTAAAAAGTGAAACTATAATAGGGGCGGGAAAAAAAATGAAAGCACAAGAAGAGTAAAGGAGAGAGACAAAGAAGGTATACCATTCTAATATAACTATGAGGGTGGCAACACAAACAGGGAAAAGGATACACCTGGTTTTGATACATTTTAATTAGTTTATCTTATGAGGAAATGGACAAAAGAAAATGTATCGAATGAGTCAAAGAAGAAGAGAAATAGAGGAGAGAGAAAAGAATAAGAGGATGAGAATGCAAACAAATTAAATGGGAAAAAGCGCAAATTAAAGGAGAAAGGTATAGGGAGAGATATTTAGAGTAAGAGATGTAGAGTGTGTCTTTGTTATCCAAGAGGTATCTAAGTGAAGGGCCAAAATAGCACAAGAAATCCAAACAAGAGATCAATCTCATCTTTTAATAGATAAGAAGATGAATTGCCATTTTTTTTTTCCTTTTGGTTTTGTGGTTTAA
The DNA here is from genome assembly GCA_032618575.1 of Nicotiana noctiflora. Taxonomy (NCBI): domain Eukaryota; kingdom Viridiplantae; phylum Streptophyta; class Magnoliopsida; order Solanales; family Solanaceae; genus Nicotiana; species Nicotiana noctiflora. Next base: position 11,002 of record JASVEL010010528.1, on the reverse strand, counting down.
AAGATGAAGTTTCGATTAATATGAATACATCTTCGTGGCTTAGCCTATTGCCACTGAAATTCCTCCGTACATGTTAATTAATGCCTATCATTTGCTGCTTCTTTTGGACCCATGAATTGTCATCAATATATGCAACGGTCCCTGCCGCCCTCATATCACCTTTGAATTCTGTTTGGCGACCATTTATTTTGAGTACATATAAATTTTCATAATAAATGAAATTAGTAACCCAAAAAATAAGAGATCATAATATATTATATCATATTATATTATACTAACAGTAGTGTAATTATGTTTGTCATGACCCAAAATCCACCAATCATAATGGAATCTACATCAACCCGCTAGGTAAGCCAATTAACAACTATCCAATTCCAATGAAATTAACTAAGACAATTGAGTAGAAGAAAATATCTGAATCCTATACATTTTTCAAGAACTGGTAGTACAAATCATGAGCTTTTAAGATTATAATGTATAAAGCTGGTATGAAATAAATATATTATCTTTTTGAAAAGTACATAAACATAGTCTTATTTTATAAGGCTACCATGGACAAAAGGCAACTACAACTGGAAGGCAAGTACGTCTTCAATTCCAACTCCCGTCGATCACAGCAACATCAGCAGCCAACATTTGCACGCAAGGTGCAGAAGTGTAATTGTAACAACCTCCAAATAAAAAAACACTCACAATAATAGAATAGGACTGATCGTTCAACTAATAAGCAAGATACATGAGGGAATTTACAGAAGGAAAGAAGAATAGTAACCTAGAAGAAGGGGATGAGAATGTAGAGGATACACAATAGGGGATGAGAAATAGAAGATAACTTTGTCAATAATCTAGCATATCTAATTTCACCTAGTCTACTACTATTTATTATTTTTCCATTTGCCCAATTCTTTCCTCCATTGCCCTTATCCCAAGGTCCCACACGTAATTTGCTAATTTTTCCAACGTGTATGTCATGAGGTTATTTTCATTCATAACAATACTCCCGTCCTTAATAAGAACCTTGTCCTCAAGGTTCGAGTAGAGCAACGTTGATAGAATAGCGGTGATTATGTCACGACTTGAATATGGCTCAGGAGTTGCCTCAACAAGATATGGGTCGACAAAATCGCTAGCAAACAGATCCCACGAGACTAATATTGTAAAGCTCAATGTCGGAATAGGTAACACCTTTGCGTTAACAATTGGATCAAATGGAGCAACAGTTGGGATCCCACAAGCTAATTCTCGAAAAATAGCATCGACTTGAGGCACATTTAGGGTGACAACAGATTGTTCCACCACATGTCCAGCCAAGACAGGCCATAATCTCTTCAAAGTCTCCTGGGAGGCATGATCTCTTAGGATAATGGAAAACTTTCTTTGTTGCTGGACAACAGGTGATCCTAAGAGCATCTCAACAGATTTGCTGGCAGTTGGGTCATCTGTGGGAACTTGCATATTTTTAATCAAGGGCTGCCACCATATCGACTCAATGATCCATGAGAAAAGCCAAGAAGTGACGCTCTTTAAGTCAACTGTTGAAATGTGTTCGACATGCCAATCAACAATAAATTGCAAAAGGTCATGCTTGCTTGATTGTTTGGTTTCTAGAATCAATTTAATGAGTCCCTCTGAACTCATATTTACCAGCTGAACATCCAACTGTTTAATGATCGGCATAAAACCCACAAGAGTTTGCACCAGCTGCATAGCGATGGTGTCGGTAACGTCATGTCCTCCTCGTGCAAACCAGTCATGAAGAGATGTACATAGATAAAATTGCAGTTCTTCAAGCTCACAATCTATCTTAGGCTCACAATCTGCACACAAAATTATTTTCGTCCCATCGTGCATTCTTTCCTCAAAAGCCACACTAATGAGAAAGCCTTCGCTTTCGAGCCTCGTATTAGGCCAGTGGTAACAAACGTGCTCAATAGGTTGCTGAATTATTCCTTGGCCACGATGGTAACGAACAACAAGTGCAGCAACACCTCTTACTATTTTCTCTTCCTCGTGTATTGAGCCCCTACCCAAAAGTTGGCTAAATATGTATTTGTTGTTCATTCTAGCACCTCTACTTTCAATAGCATATGAGAGTGTCAAGTTTCCAAGGTCTACTGCAGTAGTATCACTTTGATGTCCAGCAGTGTTGGAGATTATGTGCAACACATAAACAACTGCTTGCCAACTAGTTGTAGTAACATAAGAGCTCACGGGTGAAATGAAGACAAGCCAGTGTCCGAGATTCATATCAAGGAAGTCATCAATATTTTCTTGAAATGATGCAGCCACATTAGCAGAAGATACTGCCAGCGCAGTGCTAGTGGCCTGCGAAAACTTAGCAGCCATAACAATCATCTCACTATAGACAATAGTTGGTGGTATGGAAGATGCCAATGCAGTGATCAATTTGTTGTAAATCATGTCATCGAACATCCCTCTCCAATTGTCCAGCCAACTAAATTTGATATATATATATATATATATATATATATATATATATATATATATCAATTAGATTAGTCAAAAATAAAATTGGAGAAAACTTACTAGTTGCAAGTCGGTGCCCGGTGTCACACCATTTGTCTAAATAAGTGTTGGAATCATGGTAGAACCACCATATATTTTCAAGAACTTCCTGTAGATTGGGTTCACCGTGACCGCCTAAGCGTAGACGATGTGGCGTCCCATCAGTTTCATCACCAAAAATCATGGTGTTGTAATATTGTGTTGCATGAAATTTTAGCAGCGTAATAGCATTGGCAGCAAAGTCACTATCCTTGATTCCCATGTAGACTATATATAGCATAAGCTGCCCATTATCAAACCAAGTGCAAATGTTGACGACAACTTCCTGGTGAAGCCACATAAAATTTGAATTAGCCCCATGAAAGACCTTAAAAGTTTTCGACAAACATGGACCATTGTGAATGTGAATATGTGTGGCGGCTGGAAATGGATGTGTGATTTCAACAGGTCTCGCTATGTTCTCTGGTACTACATACTCTTGGCTAGGAAAAGGTACCAAAATATTTGTTGCCGCATCAGTTGGAGAGACATAGTTCTTGCCAATGGTTCGTTTGAGAATTCCATCAAGATACACAGCATTAAAGGACGCAACATCAAATTTCGCTTCACCTAGCATCTCCCAATCATACAACTTTGCAAATGAGTAACTCCATCTTTTTCTAATAGTTTCAAACAGTGTATGTACATATGACGGAGAACTTAAAGGAATATGCATAACAGGTGCACACCCTAAAGCAAGGATAAATTCCTGCCCTGTGTCAACCCACTTGGCCACATAACTAGAAGTTGATAGTCCCATAGCTCTTGCATCCGTAGCCCAACTACCAGAGTGTGGTACCCGTGAATGTACCTGATGAGAAAACGCCAAGGTGTCTTCCAATGGGCACTTGATTCCAGTAATTAGCACGATCCTATTTGTAACCTTATACTCACTTGCAACAAACGAAATCAGAAATGAAGTCATATCGACAATTTGACTAGGCAACAAACATGTATCTCGTTGGAAATTTTCAGCAAGCACCATGTCTACCTCTGAGTCGCCATTATCCCAACCAGATTCATCAGTGAGCACCTTGGAGCAGCAATTATGCGGCATTTTGTCGAAAACCTGGCTTTCCTCTAGGAATTCCTCCTTTTCAGTCATCAGTAGCTCTTGTAATATTTTCCTGTTAGTTTCAGTTGTTGCTTCATCATCTTGGGAGGCCTCTGGCATTTCCTCGAACACCTCGTATGTTGCGTGTAGGTTGTTGCTGTTCGGGAGCTTATTCCAACACTGAGGCGATGACAAGGTGTTAGTGTTGCACCGTGATGGAATGACCGCAGCTCGTGCGAGGAAATCCTCCAATGCCCTGCGCTGCTGGTCGACGGCTAAGCACCCAGCAGGTAAGTCTCTAGTTCGATTGCGAAAACGCAGCTTCAGTTTCTCCTTAAAATGATTCCAATCAAACAATTGCTCATTTTGAAACAACCAATCGAACGATGCAAGAGCTTCACCATCAAGGTAGTGGTAAGGAAGAGGTAACCAGTCCTTTTCGGAGAAGCCAAGGTAGGTGAAGTACAGCTCTGCCCGAAAAAGCCAACCCTCTGGGTTTCCATCGCTGAATCGATCTAATGCGACCATGGTTACTGGAGTACGAACGATGAAAGCACCAATGTAACAACCTCCAAATAAAAAAACACTCACAATAATAGAATAGGACTGATCGTTCAACTAATAAGCAAGATACATGAGGGAAGTTACAGAAGGAAAGAAGAATAGTAACCTAGAAGAAGGGGATGAGAATGTAGAGGATACACAATAGGGGATGAGAAATAGAAGATAACTTTGTCAATAATCTAGCATATCTAATTTCACCTAGTCTACTACTATTTATTATTTTTCCATTTGCCCAATTCTTTCCTCCATTGCCCTTATCCCAGGGTCCCACACGTAATTTGCTAATTTTTCCAACGTGTCTGTCATGAGGTTATTTTCATTCATAACAGTAATATAAGTACAACCGACCCCATGTACTCAATAAGTAATTAACATAAACTTAGGTTGAAAGTAGTGACGAGTTGGAACAAAGGTCGGGTCCAACACCAATAGCCAACAACAATTCATAACAACGTAAAGCGAGAAATAAAAGAAGTAATTCAGAGATAAAATGCTCAACTTTTTCATAGTTTCTCGAAAAATAGTTTCGCTTTTCAAGTATATCAGAGAAAAGCCAAATCTTTTACCAAAATCGTCAAAAATACGAGTAAGTTTGAAAATTTTAATTTGTCCCAAAATCCTTTTAACAATAAATAAGATGTTTCATTTTCTTTCCATATAGCATGTGTAAAATATCTCTATATGCCCATATGTTAATATGTGTGAGAAATCATAAATGATGTAATACCGTACATCATGAGGAACATGCATCTCTATGCTTGTATGTTAGATGTGCATGTCAATGTAATGTATCTCAGAGATGAACTCGTGTACTCACACTCTCAGAGTACTTAATCGCACTATCTCACACTTTCACTCATCATGCTCAATCACTAACCACTGTATATATGGCCAATCCAGCCCAGGAAAGATCCATCCCAAAATATATCTTCAACTGACTATCAGCCACTCCGTACTGAGTAGGGCCAAATCTAGCCCATGGGAAAGATCCATCCCCAGGTATATAAATGCTTCGAACAAGATCATGTCCAGGGAAGATCCATCCCTTAATATAATCAATGGCGCTCACTGGGGGTGTGTCTAAACTTCGGAGGAGCTCCTTCAGCCCAAGCGCTATCATAAATCAGTATAACCGCTGCGGCGTGCATCCCGATCCCATAAATACTACTCATGATCAGGCCCTCGGCCTCACTCAGTCATCAATATCTCCAGTCTCTTGGGCTCACAATGCAATAAAACTTGCCCAAAATGATGATATCATATGTCAAAATAAATGATAACAGATACTGAGATATGATATGCATATGAATGCGTATAACTGAGTATATAAAGCAATGAAAGAAGATAATTCAACAACGTAAATGACCTCAGTAGGTCCCAACAAAATAAGAATGTATCCTAGACATGGTTTCTAACATGGATCACACCTTAATAACTCATGTACGTAGAAATTTCATGGTTACAAGTAAGATCAGGTAACCTACAGTACCACAGAAATAACGGAATCACAATTCACACGGTCCACACCCACACACCCGCCGCATAACATGTGTGTCACCTCAACAACAAACACATAACACGTAATTCAGAATTTAATACCCTCAATACCAAATTTAGGAGTGTTACTTACCTCAAACAAGCCAAATCCAATACCCAATAAGCCAAAAGATGCTCCAAAAATGCCATCACACGCATACCGATCTCTGAACGACTCAACACTAGCCAAAGGCAACACAAATATATCAAATAATGTCAAATAAAACAAACTCAATCGATAAAGGTCGAATATTTAATTAAAATTCCAAAATCAACCAAAAAGTCAAACTTGGGCCCGTATCTCGGAACCCGACAAAACTCAAAAAATCTCATAACCCATTCAATTACGAGCCCAATCATACTAGTTTTACTTAAATCCGACTCTTAATCGATGTTCAAAACTCAAAAATTCACTTTATGAAATTTTAAATAAACCCCAGATTTCACTTTGAAATCTTCAATCAAATGCCAAAAACAAAGATGGATTCTTGAAATATAATGAAAAACGAGTATAGAACACTTACCCCAATTCATTAGGTGAAAATTACCTCCAACAATTGTCTAAATCTGAGCTCCCCAACTCAAAATATGACCAAATAAACAAACTTTCTATAGAATATCACAAGATTGAGAGGAAATGGTACTGAAGAATCGTCTATTTTCACATACATTACCTAACCATAATTGACTAAATTTATACAAGTCACAAAACAACTAAAAATTAGGCTAAGTGATAACTACTACAAATGACGTAGAGTTCTACTACATGTATGACTATTACATTGAGTTAAGTACAAACTCTACAATGCAATCTAACTATCCTTACCTTATTCAAGCTTATCCTTATCATGATCAATTTCTTCAACAGTTCCCCTAAAGCTAGTGAGAGGTGTAGTTACTACTCCTAGCTAGCTTCAAAAACCTGCAAACATCTACTTAGTCAATTCCTTAGTATGAATGTCAGCTAGCTGGTCTTTTGATCTAACAAACCTTATGACTAGCTGACCACTAGCAACCTCTTTTCTAACAAAATGATAGTCCATTCCAATATGCTTTATTTTGGCATGCATTACTAGATTGACTGTCATATATAGTGCACTTAAGTTATCATAGAACAAAGTTGGTGCATTTAAACGAAACCCAATGTCATTGAGAATGAAGGTTATCCATGTTATTTCAGCTGATGTCGAGGTTAGTGCTCGATACTTAGCTTCTGCACTAGAACTTGCCATTGTATATTGCTTCTTGGATGTCCAAGATATGTAGTTAGCTCCTAGGAGGACATTGTAGCCTGTAGTTGATCTCCTAGTCATAAGCCACCCTCCCTAGTCTGCATCAGAGAAACCATATAGCCTTAACACAGACTGAGACAAGATTCTTAGACCATACTTAGTTATGCCCTTCACATACCTAAGGATCCTTTTTACAGCTTGGTAATGAGTGTTGTTTGGGCTTTGCATAAATTGACTTGCTAAATTCACTGCATGATCTACGTATGTCCTTATGAGAGTTAAATACTACTGAGTACCAATAATATTTATGTATAGTGAGGCATCAATTGGATCGTATACAGCTTCTTGTAGACCATGCTTCTTTGCTACATGTGTGCTTATTAGCTTATCACGTGCCATACTAGTCTTAGCAAGTAATTCTGCAACATACTTACTATGACTAAGATGAATGCCTCCACTAAAGTAGGTGACCACAAACCCTAAGATGAAGTGCAAAGGGCCAAGGTCCTTCATCGCAAACTCCTTACCTAGTTCATCAATGATTTCTGACATTAGTGTAGTATGACTTCCAGTGACAATTATATCATCAACATACAAAAGGAGCAGGATTGTGCCTCTTTTACAATGCATCATAAAAAGTGAGGAGTCTGCCTTACTGCACTTAAAACCAAGGTGGAGCAAGTGCAAACTGAACCTGTCAAACCAGGCTCTAGGTGTCTACTTAAGACCATACAGTGCTTTTTTTAGAATGCACACACTGTCAGGATGTCTAGAATCTTTAAATCATGGTGGCTGACTCATGTACACCTCCTCATGTAGATTTCTATGCAGAAATGCATTCTTTATGTTTAGTTGTATAATTCACTAGTGGAGACTCAAAACTACAGAAAGAACTACTCTTATAGTGGTTGCTTTAACAACTGGATTGAATACCCTTTGGCAACTAGTCTTGCCCTGTACCTGTCAATGGATCCATCAGCCTTTAACTTGGTTTTAAACACCTACCTAGAGCCAATTATATTCATGCCAGGTGACTTAGGCACCAGTATTCAAGTCTTGTTTTGGTGAAGTGCATCTATCTCCTCTTGTATAGCTGCAAGCCATTCTGGTGAGCTAAGTGCCTCATTTATATTTTGTGGCTCTTGAGCTGCTACTAGACACATGTGTCTCACTCACATGTATTTTGATTTTTGTCGTGTGATCATGTGATGGCTTTGTGAATTTGATGTGTGCTCTGCTGGTTCTACATTATCAGTTGGTGTAGCTTGTATTGGTTTAACTTGTGTGTCCTGATTAGGTTCAGTATTAAAACAAGGAGACAAGTCAACTTCAAGTTGAATTCCCTATGGATCATAAACTGAAAATACATTAGAGTCAGAAGATGCACTATCTTGAGCTGAGCTGTACATTAGAGTCAGAAGATACACTATCTTGAGCTGAGTTTTTGGTTCTTCACTCTCAGCAGTCATGAGATCATTTGTTCCTATAGGAACTACTGCTAAAGGAGATTTAGTAGGCTCAGTAGCATTATATTAGTTGTAGGTGTAGACTTAATAGTCTAATCAAAAGCATCATTTGGAGACACAGTAATGAGCTAATCACTAGATGATGGTGCATTCACATCAGTTGTAGGCTGATCACCTACACCAATTAATGGTTATCCATTTAACACTTCCCCTGAATTAGAAGAGTGCACATCTGGGCTTGAGGTATCCTGCAACTTGGAGAGAAACTCCTAAAAGGTAGAAATGTGGGTAAAATTACTTGAACTGTCTAGTGGTGCATCTGGTTGCACATAAGGCAATATGTTTTCATCAAAGACCACATGTCTTGAGACAAACACTCTTTTGGTAGGTGGTTGATAGAACCTATAGCCTTTGTGAGGGCTACTGTATCTAATAAACACATAAGGATAGTTTTTTGGAGAGAATTTTGTTTTTTCCTTTCAAGTAGAGAAAACATCTTCATCCAAAAACCTTTAAACTATTATAATCTGAATGCTCTCCAAAGAGCTTAAAGAATGGAGTTACCATTTGTAACACTGATGAACGCTTTCTATTAATTAAGAATTCAACTGTCAAGAAGGCTTCTATCCAAAGAAATTGTGGCAACTTTGCATGAAACAACAAGGTCAGAACAGTTTCTACTATATATCTGTGTTTCCTCTCAAATACTCCATTCTAATCAGGTGTGTGAGGGCATGATATATGTCTAACAATACCACAGTTATCTAGATGTTCAACAGATGCAGTGCTATTAAATTCACCATCTCAATCACACTAAAAAATCTTAATAGTCTTTGTGAATTGTTTCTCAACCATCTTTTGAAACTTAACAAAAATATCATAGAATTCAGATTTCCTTCTTAGTGGATAGAATCAGGTATATCTTGTACAGTCATCAACAAACACTACATAGTATCTCATGAACTGAGATGATTGAACAGGTGCTGGACCCCAAATATCACAATGAATTTTAAACAATGCTCTTTTTCAATCTTATTTCTCAATTCAAATATAAACTTACATCCTTTTCCTAACTGACAACTAACACATATAGTAGGAACTTTATTCCAGTACTTGACATCAATACACTTGTTACTACTAAGAAACTTTGAAGACTTTAAGCTAGGATGACCTAATCTAGCATGCCAAATACTTTATGTATTCTTCCACTCCTTTGATGCAGATAAGTCATAAAAGTTATTTTCCTCCAGTGCATATAGATCATTCTTCTTAGATCCCTTGCGCAGAAGTCTCCCTAAGCTCTTTTCCTCTACAACAAAATCAAATTCATCAAACTCGAGTATACAAGAATTGTCCTTAGCAAGTTTACTAACTAACATCAATTTCTTCTTAATCTTAGGAACAACAAGGATTTTCTTTACCTTAAGTCCAAATTTTGTTGTATTTCCAATATGTGTGATGTTAAGTTTAGAGCCATCCCCAACTATTATCTTATCAGACCCATAATAAGGTTGAAGGTTCGGTAGATTACCTGTTGAATTAGTTATGTGACTGCTTGCACCAGAGTCAACATACATAGCATCATTTTCAACATGTTCATTCTACAGATTAACAACAGAAAAAGCTGTGCAGATACTCTATAGCCTGGTAGGTATAGTCCCACCCGTAGAAGAATTTTAATGTTGTGTGATTGTTTCTTCCACATATTTGCCAATTTTCCTTGCCCTGTTGTAGTCTTGAATTTGTAGTGTTCTAAGTAGCGTGATTAGTCTGATTGTTGCCTTGTCCTGTAGGTCTGAAACCTCTTCCTCTGGAGGAGAAGTTTGAGTTTCCTCTTCAATTAGAGTAACCTCCACGACCTCTTCCTCTTTGAGCAGAAAAGGCCATATTGTAGCCTTGTTAAGCTACTTCTTCTTCATCTTCTCTCATGTCAAAACCTCTAAGAGCATTGACAAACTAGTTCAGTGTAGGATATGGAGCCTTTCCGAGCATGACAGTCCTAAAGGTTTTGTACTTTTGACCAAGTCCTCAAGCAAAGTTGATTACTTTGCTGTCTTCATCAACATGCTTGTGTATGGATGAGAGACCATCACATATGTCTTTGAACTCCTTCAAATATTCATCAAGAATTTTAGTTCCTAGCTTGGTGTTCTGCAGCTGTTGCTTAAGCTGAAATTCCTTGTCCTTGGTTGCCTACAGGTATGCTTCCTCCAAACATTCCCACATTTCTTTGGTAGTTGAACATCCTACTATGAGGTACATACTTTCTTGAGTCATTATAGCAGAGATCCAACTCCTCAGGAGCACTTCTTTTTCCTCCCCAACAGTGTTGTCATCACCTATGTCGACAGTCTTATCAGCACCATCAAAAGTAGATAAACTATTTGTGTCTGGCTTGCCTTCCTTGATCAAGTTTGTCACCTTCATTACCCGAATCAACTAGAGTATTTGTGTCTTCCTGATCAAATAGTTTGATGGCTTCAACTTAATTGGACAAGAGGAAATCAGATGGTGCAGGGAAGCAGGTGATATACACAAAGAGGTTGAGGGTGTTGTTATGGCCATGTCTGATCGTATGAGCGGCG
>JASVEL010010527.1:0-216961 GCA_032618575.1 Nicotiana noctiflora | reverse complement strand
AACGGAACTCTTGATATGGGTTTGTTTTATGCGAACAAAGATAGTGCAGATCTTGTTGGTTATGCAGATGCAGGTTATTTATCTGATCCCCATCAAGCTCGATCTCAAACCGGATATATATTTATGTATGGGGGTACTGTCATATCATGGCGCTCCACAAAGCAATCTATTGTTGCTACTTCTTCAAATCATTCTGAGATAGTAGCTAATCATGAAGCAAGTAGGGAATGCGTATGGTTGAGATCAATAATTCATTTTATTCGAGAAAAATGTGGTTTGGAATGAAAAAAAGAACCCACAATTTTATACGAAGACAATGTTGCATGCATAGCCCAATTGAAGGGGGGATTTATAAAAGGAGATAGAACGAAGCACATTTCACCAAAATTATTCTACACACATGACCTTCATAAAAATGGTGACATTGATGTGCTACAAATCTGTTCAAGTGATAATCCAGCAGATTTATTCACTAAATCTTTGCCAACTTCAACTTTTGAGAAGATGGTATTCAAGATTGGAATGCGGAGACTCAAATATTTAAAACAAGGTTTCCATCAGGGGGAGTAAAATATGCGATGCACTCTTTTTCCCTTACTAAGGTTTTTTTCCCATGGGGGTTTCCTTATAAGGTTTTTAATAAGGCACCTAGCAATGCGTATTACTAAATATGTGCACTCTTTTTCCTTCACTAGGATTTTTCCCATGTGGTTTTTCCGAGTAAGGTTTTAATGAGGCACATTATCTTTTAATGAACATCCAAGGGGGAGTGTTATAAATATATTATATTATGGATGTTCGTACTCCGTTGTGAATAAGCTTCCTTAAGAAGTTTATCCACATGGGGCTCCGCCGTAAATATGTTTATCTATTTAGTACTATATTGGAAATAAGCTTCCTGAAGAAGCTTATCACTTTGGTACCCGGTTATGAATAAACATTACCTCCGGTAGAAGATTATTCGTACTGGATATAATAAGCTTATCCATTCAGTATCCGGTTATGGATAAATATTACTCCCGGTAGAAGATTATCCATACTGGGTATAATAAGCTTATCATTTGAGTATCCGATTATGGATAAACATTACCCCCGGTAGAAGATTATCCATATCGGATATAATGAGCTTATCCTTTCAGTACTCCATTGATAAACATTACTCTTAGTATAAGATTATCTATATCTCGTATAGTAACAGCTTACACATCAGCTTCCTTTCTTCTATAAATAGAAGAGTTTTCATTTCATTATATACATCAATTTGAATTCGAATTATATATCAGTCTCTCTCTATACTTATCTTTACTTTACGGTCTTTATTTTATAACAGTTTTAAAACCTTTTCATAGTTTCTTTTTTTGACTGTTTGGAGTTGGTTTTGGGAGAAAAGATATTTTTCAAAAATATAAACCTATTAAAACGTGCTTGAACGAGAAAATAGAGCAAATTCGCATAAAACAGAACAATCTGGAAATCTCTTGAACAAACTTGTGTGCTTTCCTTCAACTGCAATTCAAGTCGGCACCGAGCAAAGAGAGATCTCTTCGATTTGGTTGGAAAGTTTTTGCAAAATTTTTTCTAACTTTTGAAATTAAATTACTGTGTTTGTTTCACCAAAAGGTAATGATTTTTTTTTGTGTCTTAGTGTATGGTTAACCAATATGTTAATTAATCGACTAAAATAAACTAGATCAGCTTTTGCTATTTTTTGCGGTACCTCAACATAACATGAGCTAAAAGATGTTCAAAAATCTGTTCAACTACTTGTGTAAGAGTTTTTAACTTTGCAAAAGAGTTTAATTTATTGTTCTTCCAAATTTATAAAAAACTTTTTTTTTCTTGTCAAACAAACTAGTCTGAAGAGTTCTCTTTTTCATATTTTTCAAGAATATGACAAACTATTCTTAGTGGTGTGTATACGGGTAAAATCGAGCTCGTGGTATACTCCGACTTCTGATATGATAAACCAAGCCTGAGACATGATGACAAGGGACGAGAATCGAGAGTAGGGTCTCATCGAGTCAGAGCACAGGGGCATGACACCGCCTTTGAGAGTAATGGAGCCATGATCCGGGATCGGTCTAAATTTTAAAAGACTCATGAGAACATCGTCAGAAGGCCGTAATATCCGCGATCGGCCGGATATCACGGCGCGTGTCGATGGAGAACTGGTGATTGACTAAAAAGAAGATCTTTTTACCTTTTATAAAGTTATACCTAGAGTACGACTCCCTTACTATATAAATGAGAGTTTGATTATTCATTAGGGACACTGTAACATGCTTTTTAAGGCAATATATTACTATTTTTTTAGTTCTTATTCTTGCTTAGTGAGCCCGTAGCGGGGTGGATGTTCCATCAAGGCTATAATCATCTTCATCATATGATTTGAGTTAACTACATATTTATTTAATTAATCTAACGCAATTTATCGTTTGTATCGAATAAATCTGTGTATTCTTAAAACCACTTCAAATTTAATTGTTATCTATTTCTAAGGGTATACAGTTTGTCACCCATCGCGGATAAGGATAATAGTGGTAATTTGATACAAATTTTCATAATACACCCTACTTCACACTTGTTCTTTAAAGTTGTTTTGATTTCAGGTCAAAGTTTAAAATGTCGAACTCTCAATCTGCCCCTCTAAACATGGATGCTACCACCATGGCGAGAACAATTATGGCACCCGGTAACGAGGTGTACCCTCCCGATCCCAACGGAATTCCGGTCACGGACCCGATCGACGCCAACTTACATGTGGCCATTAACAGGAATTTGCCTACCGATCCTAAGAACAACGTCCACCGGAGAGTCCGATTGGTAGCCCAATATACACGTGATAGTGGAGGAGATAGGATCAACTTACGGCTGATCTTCGAAATTTTGTAGGCTCAAAAGGCAGCACTAGCCCAATTGCAAAACCAAAGCCACGCTCCCAGTAGAGTTGAGCCCGAACCATCCAAAGGAAACAAATGAACCGGCCACAGATAGGCCAAATGAAGCTGAAGGACTAACCCTGAGATAATAAAGATGGTCGAGGAATCGCCATAACGGGTAGAGATGAGAAAAAAAATTTAAGCTAACTACAAAAAGGTGGAGACCTACCACTCCAGGGTCGACCAAATACCAGGAGCACCACTGATACTGAAATGCCTAGATTCTAAAAAGTTTGTTCAAAAACCTTTCCCTCCGAGCGTAGCTCCGAAGTCGATATCAAAGAAGTTTCGCATGCCCAAAATTCCTAAGTACAACAGAGCAACTGACCTAAATTAACATGTGACGTACGCCATCAAGGGAAATGACTTGGAAGATGATAAGATCGAATATGTCCTGCTGAAATAGTTCGGAGAGACCTTGTCAAAAGAAGCTATGATATAGTATCATAACTTACCCCCCAAATTCTATTGACTCATTTGCTATACTAGCAAATGCATTTATAAAAGCGCACGTCAAAGCCAGGTTAAGACCAAGAAGTCAGACCCTTTCAAGGTAAATAAAAGAGATAACGAGATCCTTAGGGAGTTCGTGTCAAGGTTTCAAATGGAATGGATGGATCTGCCGCTGGTGGCAGACGATTGTGTTGTTCAAGCCTTCACCCAAGGACTCAATACGCGAAGCTCATTTGCTTCGCAACAGTTGAAGAAAAATCTTTAGAATATCCGACTTTAACTTGGGCCGATGTGCATAACTGGCATCAATCAAAAATTAGGGTCGAAGATGATCAGTTTGGGGCCGCTTTAGGGTCTATTTATCCCGTCCGAGCTAGTGACAGATACAAAAGAGACATTGATCATGAACTAAGGTCAAGTAGAGATCGATATCAACCATACAATGGTGATCTAGGGATAACAGGTCTGGATGAAACCCAGTGAAAAGTGAAAGAAGAAACGACCGAGGTCAAAATAATCGAGGACTCATGAGCAAAAGTGGTTTCGATAGGCCCATCGGGCCTAAGGAAGCACAGAGGTTATTGGAGTACAACTTCAACGTCGATGTTGTTGCCATCATATCTGCCATCGGACGCCTTAAAGACACTAAGTGGCCTCGACCTTTATAGCCTGTGTAACGACCCGGCCTGTCGTTACGGGAATTTCCACACCGTTACCTTGCAATTACATATTTTATGCTTTTATAACAGTATTAGAGTACATCGGGTGAGTTAGGAGTGATTTGAATTGAAAATGAAACAAATAGCATGTTTGAAGAAAGCTTGAATATGGAAAGTCAACCAAGAGTTGACTATTGAGTTAGAGTGCTCGGAACCGGATTCTGATGATTTGGTTAGTTCCGGGAGGTGATTTGTGACTTAGGAGAGTAATCGAAATTAAATTTGGAGGTCGGTGTAGAAATAGGCTTGAATTGGCTAAGGTTGAATTTTGGCGAAATCCGAACGGTAGGTGAGATTTTGATCCAGGAGTCAGAATGGAATTCCGACAGTTGCAGTAGCTTCGTTAGGTGATTTTGGATGTGCCTCCAAAATTTCAGGTCATTCGAACGTCGTTTGGTCGGGTTTTTGATCGAATGTGTAATTCGGAAAGTTTTAAGAAATTTAGGCTTGAATCCGTGTGTAACTGGTGATTTTGATGTTTAGTATGGTGTTTTTATGATTGGAACAAGTCCGTATCATGTTTTGGAGTATGTTGGTGGTTTTCGTTGGGGTCCCGGGGGCCTCGGGATGGATTCGGACCATCAACCGGGCATTTAGAACTTGGAAAAATTCTGCAGAAATTGCAGTCAGCAATTGCTCTATGCGATCGCATAGAAGAGTGGAAGGGGCGTGAAGTTTACTCTATGCGATCGCATGGAGGGCATTGCGGTCGCATAGTGTCCGGAAATTGTGCATTGCGATCGCGGGGGCTCGATTGCGATCGCGGAGGGTATTTGATGCGAAGCTATGCGATCGCATGGCTAGGCCTGCGATCGCAGAGAACAAATTGGAGGCATGAGAAACTTGCTCTATGCGATCGCAACAAAGGGAATGCGATCGCATAGAAGAAATCGTTCTGGCAGTGAGTTAAATCACAGAACAGAGGGGTCGCGGGTTCATACACCCAAAACCCCATTTTTGAGTTCCAAGAGGAGAAATTGACGGGAATTGCTGGTAATTCATCGGGGATTCGTTGGAGGTAAGTTTTGTGGCTTAATTACATCGTTTTAACCTGAAATCCTTGGTTAATTCTCTGTAAATGGGAGATTAAATGTGGGTTTGAGCACTAAGCCTAAATTGAAGAAAAACACCGATTTGAGTGGGCAAACGGAGTCCGATTTTGGTAAATTTTATATGTATGGACTCGTGGCGAGACGAGGGTTCCAGAAATGTGAATTTCGTAAATTTTCGGAATGTGGGCCCGGGGCTCGGGTTTTGACAACTTTGGGAATTTTGATGTAAATTGAGTTGTATTGATTGGGTGTCGTCCCATTGGCCTAAATTGTTGTATTTTTACTGTATTTGATGAGATTCTACGCGTGCGGAGCTTGATTCTCGTGGCAAGGGCATTGCGGAGTAGTCGTCGCGCCGTATTGAGGTGAGTAATAGATGTGGGTGATGACCGGCGGGTTCGAAACCCCGGTATACCACTTTGTGACGCTGTATAGCGGCGAGACACGCACACTCTTGGGAGTGCGGGGTCGATCATGAACTGGAGACTATATATATTAGTCCGACCTGTTGATACTGTATTATTGGCTATTCTCGAGCAGTCGAACCTCCTTCTCGGATGGTTGCATATATATATATATTGTGATAATGGCCACTCTTGAGCCGAGGAACCCCCTTCTTGGGCGGTTGAGTATACATGTGGGCCGTGAGCCGGTTATTGGATCCCGCGAGGATCGTTATCATTGTCTTATCACATAGACATGCTAGTTTACTACTAGTCCGGCAGCTATTTTTGTTATTATGCTAATTCCAATCTCTGGAACTTGATATTACTATTTTCCAACTGAAAAATGATAAAAAGAGTTTTCAAAAACTACTTTTGAGCTTGCGAGGCTGTATATGCATATTAGCCTGACTAGTAGTGGATCGGGCTGCGCGGCGAGATATATGTTGGATCGGACTGCACGCCGGGAATATCTCTATGAGATGTGCTTGGGCTGTAGGAGCCCTCGGAGTCTGAACCCCCGCGGTGAGCACGGGTACCCAAAATTGGAGTCGAGCTACACGCCGTGGCGGTCATATCATGCATTGCATTGCATTTAGCTACATCGTCTAGAGCTGTTATGCTATTTGTTGGTATTTGTTGGAACGGGTACGGTGAAGATTGATTCTATGACAGGGTAGCCGATTATAGCTTTACATAGTGCTTTATTGCGGATTTCTTATCTGTGTTGTCTTACCACTTGTTTATTACCACTGAGTACGGCGAGTACTCGTTTTACTCCCTGCACTTGTGTGCGTAGACGGGTACCTCTCGGCAGTGATCCAGTAGCTGTGCGAGGCGACGTTTGTGGATATTCGAGGTAGCTGCAGAGTCCGCAGGACCCGATATTCCTTCCTACTTGTCTTTGGATTTTGTATTGACATTTCTTTCCGCACTTGGTATTTTGTAAACCTTTATACACTTATGTTCTTTAGAGGCTCATGACTCTTGACCCTTGGTCTATGGGAGTTGATGTATTATGGGACTTGGTTCCCCGTTTTCGTTACATGTATCGTTGTTATTTCTTGAATTAATTTGTTTAAATGGGTTAAAGAGAGCTTCTAGCTCCGTGGTTGATATGGATTGGTCAGGCTGGCTTAGCAATGTGCTTGGGCGCCATCACGACCGGATTTGGGGTCGTGACAAGTTGGTATCAGAGCTAGGTTTACTAGGCCTCATGAGTCTTGAGCCGGTTGGTAGAGTCTTGTGGATCGGTACGGGGACGCCTGTACTTATCCTCGGGAGGCTGCGAACCTTTAGGAAACACTTCACATTTCTTGGAATTCTTATCGTGCGCACTTGATTCATCTTGAGATATAATTTTTGAAATTCCTTCCACACGTCTGTGTACGCATCGAGCGCTCAGTAATGTAATTGCCTTATGGCTTGTGATTTCTCCGAACGAGGGGAGAGATATAATCTCTGTGAGTTCATGTTGGCCAGTAGGGATGACTTGAGGCTGGACCTTGTTTATGACTTGAGCATTGAGGTGCTGATTTTGTGAGTGGTGGCGATAGATAATGTATTGAGGGTTTGAAACCCCGTATTTGCACTATAAAGTGATGTGCTGAGATGGAATACGCGTCATGTGACGAGCGTGGTGGTATTGTGACTGGGGATTTGGACTTGATCCTTCCCAATTGATAAATTACTGTGTAAAGTGACTAAGACTGGGCTTATATCTATGTACTTGGGCTAGTAGCCATGTTTGGGGCCTTGTGCTGATCTGTAGAGTATTATGGAAGGTTTACTAATGGATGAGTTGTTAATTGTTCGAATCTTATCTAAAATGTTGTGTAGCCCCGAGCTATGGGCGTGGTGAATATTTATCATATCTCGTAATTGGAAGGTAAAATGCCTTATTTGTAGTGGAACAAGTTTAAACTCAGGAAGACTAAAATGATTATGCTATGTGTATCCTGGTGGAATGTATTGTGCTGAAATTCTAAATTGAGGCGAGGTAGGTGGGTTGATTCTCATGTGTAATTGAAAGGTATTGATATGTGTCATGATTCGAGCAGATACATCGCAGGTTCAAGTATAAATTGTGATGATATAATTCGTGTAGTATTGATATTTAATGTTGTTGAAATACATTGTGATATCTTGTTGAGTTGTGGAAGTATAGCTAGGATGGTTGGGTGATTCTCTGGCAGGTGGATAGGCCAATTACAAAGGAAACTCTGCAGAAATTTTTGGAAAATTCGGGACTTAGAAAAGATTTTGTCACCTAAAGAGGGGGCGTAACTGTTGTGTGTGAATGAATGCAAGAATTGCAAAAGAGTTAATATTTCTGATGATTCGAATCTCCGCCGAAGCTTGTAAATGACTTGAGTTTAATATCATACTAACATTTCGGCATCACTTGAGTAATACTGATATGAGTGGTTGAAAGTGCTTTGATGAATGGCTTCGAGCTAAGTTGGGGAGGTTGCTATTGATTAACTGATTGCACTATTGTGTGCTATGTTGATTCTGCCTCTAAGTATGTTGGGAAAATTCTGATAAAGGTTATGGTGCTTCGTAGATGTGAAGAAATACTAGGGTATTTTGAACTGAGGTTGGTAAGGAATGCTTGGTGTATAGAAAAGAGTGATAGCTAATAGTATCTGTATGTAATCATGATCTGCAGTGTCAGAGTTCTAATAAGGCACGAGTGGTTCTGTTCAATAAGACGGTTGAATTACAGCTGAATAAGGATGACTGACGCCCGAGAATTGTTTACGGTGTTCAAGATTTTACTTGTAACAGTCAGGTGTCTCAAATTTGTGCATGTGGCTAAAGATGGTGGTTTCGTTAGAAGAGATCGGTACTTGTGTTATATTATGTGAATGAAGGGATTCTATGTAATCCGTATTGGAAGGTAATGATAACGAATTCAAATCGCAAGAGGTTCTTCAAAATAAAGTATTGTAGGATGTGATCCTTCTGGAAATATTGAGAGAGTATTCAGTGGCCTATATGTCTCAGACAGTGTGGTCTTATGTACGAGTCTCGTGTGGAATGGGTTCATGTGTCATGGTGCTACAGTAGTGGCTAATATTAAATCAAAGATGAATCAGAAAGGAAACTGGGTAAATGGAACAACTTGTTAATAAACCGAAGCGGTATGATAAAGAATACGACTAATTCCTGGTATGTGGTTGAAGTAAGGAGTCTTGCAGATATTGTGCAATAAAGCTTTTGAGTGTTGGCGGTCGTGTAACCCGATATGAGTATAATATGGGTATAAGGACTCAGTCCTGGCAGTTTAACTTATGCAATGTAATTTGGAGAAAGGGTTTATAATGTGTTTTAATGTGGTTTGAAAAATGAGTGTATTTCCTGTTGGTATGCAAGGCTTGGAATGTGTAATGAGTTTTCTCTATATGGGATCATGAAAGCCCTTGATGATTTGAGTGCACCGATGTTTGCAGGCGGAGGAAAGGGATATGAATTTCCATGTTGTCTTAGTGTGATATGGTATACGCGATGTGTTATGGAAAGTTGATAATGGCATATTCAAGGTTTTGAGATCGGTTCATAATATATGGGAAGTCAATAAAATTATTGAGCAGCGCGGACGGCTGCAGGTGATTTAAGAAAATGGTACTGCTATTCTAGTAATTTGGCAGGGTATATGGTGCAAAGGGACAAGGTAATGTAAACTGATAATACCCATGGTAGAGTGGTATTCTCTTGTTGGATCGACTAAAATAATTGAGTCGTTGATGGCATAATGAAATTTATGAATGGCTGTCGTGGTATGAGTGGACGCTTGATGTGCGTTATGTATATGTACGGTGAAATACGGAATCAGGCATAGTGATTCATGTGTTATATATGTGTAGGAGACTTGAAATTCTCGTTAATCCGCCTATGCAGTAGTTGTATATCGTGTGCATCGACACCGTTTTGTGATTATTGGAAATCGGAAGCCTTAGAGGCTCTCTCTTGACTTGATAAAACGAATTCGGATTATGATACTTAATTGCTGACTGGTTGACATAAGCCAGGTCGTCTAGACTAATGTGATATGGGCTATGTCGGAAAATGGCACAAATTGCGTAGCAGAGAACATCAGAGTATGCTCCAACAGAGTAGTTGTACACAGGACCAGCGGACGGCTGGTAGGCATTGCTTTGTCAGTTGGACCTTAGTGGCGGATGTTAGTGTAGAAGTATCTACCATTGATTCAGTTCCAGTATTGAGAAACGTTGTCGGATGCGTTTCATGTGGCCAAACTTGAGGCGATATATGTTTATTATGATGAGCAACTTGACTCGACGCGTATTCATTTGACGAGGGTTACTTGGATCGGGTGGCACGCCGCCACAGGTATGGTATCTAGATCGGGTGGCACGCCGCCACGGGTATGTCATTGGAGCGGGTTGCACGCCGCAACAGAATATTGTGAAAATATAGTTAGTTATATGCTACCTGGTATACAATACTTCCTCGCTTCTGAGGAAAAGACCGTTTTGAGTATCGCTTGGCGAATGGCACATCGGTTGTGTCCTTTCAGGATTTGATAGCATACGTTAATTGTTTCACCGTGGGTGAGGTTGATTGCTTGGGTTCAGACCTAAATATGTGTGTGGCTGATCGTTTTGAGCTTAGTGGCTTGAGGTGCTTCATGAGTAATAACGTTGGGATAGAATCACGAATCATGGCAAGGCCACGTGATGTTATGACCTCTCGAGGAGGATTCAGATACTTTATTTCTATAATGCGAGACGCGATCTCAGTTCTATATTATGATGGCATAGAGGGATTAAATTGCAGCTGTATTTGCTGGAGACAGTTGTCAGGATTTGAGCTGTCATGATTCGAGTGTGTGCAGACGTTTCTATTGGAGCCTATGTTGTGCTCGTCGTGGCTTAGGCCGGTGTTGAGGTGTCTTATCACCAGTGCGATGTGTTATAATCGAAATGGCCGTTGGAGTCATTATTGAATACGAGCATATTGGGTCTTAGCTTGTTAGAAAGGTAGAAACCGAGGTTTGGCTCCGAAACCTATCGTGGTATGAGTTTTAAAAAGGGAAATAAATTCACGAATGGTTAACCCGAGAGATGGGTTCGGTATATCACGTGCTTCAGCTGCCGTGGGCAGGATATGGAGGTGTTGGAATAAGACTCTATCTAATGAAAGAGGTTTTCAGCTAGTATTTGGTTATTGTGGCCAGTTGTTGTGATTAGAGACTATCGTCTCGAGTGATTGGGTTGTCGATACATCATACGATCTCACCGGAGTAGTGAATATGGGTTATTGCAGTGGATTCGAGTGTATCCTGAGTATAGGCATGGGATTTGCAATTGGCATATGATTTCGGAAAGTACAATGTGATTTATGGTTCAGATGGTCTGTGAAATTTTGACTATATGGTGTTTTCGGACTTATGTGAGATAGGGTGACGTATGATCGCCCGGATATATGCTTGGTAAGGTCATTCAGCTATTGGGTGGCTTCTAGTACAACTCTGAATCCGCTCGAGGACGAGCGTTTGTTTAAGTTGGGGAGAATGTAACGACCCGGCCTGTCGTTACGGGAATTTCCACACCGTTACCTTGCAATTACATATTTTATGCTTTTATAACAGTATTAGAGTACATCGGGTGAGTTAGGAGTGATTTGAATTGAAAATGAAACAAATAGCATGTTTGAAGAAAGCTTGAATATGGAAAGTCAACCAAGAGTTGACTATTGAGTTAGAGTGCTCGGAACCGGATTCTGATGAATCGACTAGTTCCGGGGGATCATTTATGACTTAGGAGAGCAATCGGAATTGAATTCGGAGGTCCGGTGTAGAAATAGGCTTGAATTGGCTAAGGTTGAATTTTGGCGAAATCCGAACGGTAGGTGAGATTTTGATCCGGGGGTCGGAATGGAATTCCGACAGTTGCAGTATAGCTTCGTTAGGTGATTTTGGATGTGCCTGCAAAATTTCAGGTCATTCGGACGTCGTTTGGTCGGGTTTTTGATCGAATGTGTAATTCGGAAAGTTTTAAGAAATTTAGGCTTGAATCCGTGTGTAACTGGTGATTTTGATGTTTAGTATGGTGTTTTTATGATTGGAACAAGTCCGTATCATGTTTTGGAGTATGTTGGTGGTTTTCGTTGGGGTCCCGGGGGCCTCGGGATGGATTCGGACCATCAACCGGGCATTTAGAACTTGGAAAAATTCTGCAGAAAATTGCAGTCAGCAATTGCTCTATGCGATCGCATAGAGATGATTGCGATCGCATAGAAGAGTGGAAGGGGCGTGAAGTTTACTCTATGCGATCGCATGGAGGGCATTGCGGTCGCATAGTGTCCGGAAATTGTGCATTGCGATCGCGGGGGCTCGATTGCGATCGCGGAGGGTATTTGATGCGAAGCTATGCGATCGCATGGCTAAGCCTGCGATCGCAGAGAACAAATTGGAGGCATGAGAAACTTGCTCTATGCGATCGCAACAAGGGGAATGCGATCGCATAGAAGAAATCGTTCTGGCAGTGAGTTAAATCACAGAACAGAGGGGTCGCGGGTTCATACACCCAAAACCCCATTTTTGAGTTCCAAGAGGAGAAATTGACGGGAATTGCTGGTAATTCATCGGGGATTCGTTGGAGGTAAGTTTTGTGGCTTAATTACATCATTTTAACATGAAATCCTTGGTTAATTCCCTGTAAATGGAAGATTAATTGTGGGTTTGAGCCCTAAGCCTAAATTGAAGAAAAACACCGATTTGAGTGGGCAAACGGAGTCCGATTTTGGTAAATTTTATATGTATGGACTCGTGGCGAGACGAGGGTTCCAGCAATGTGAATTTCGTAAATTTTCGGAATGTGGGCCGGGGCTCGGGTTTTGACAACTTTGGGAATTTTGATGTAAATTGAGTTGTATTGATTGGGTGTCGTCCCATTGGCCTAAATTGTTGTATTTTTACTGTATTTGATCAGATTCTACGCGTGCGGAGCTTGATTCTCGTGGCAAGGGCATTGCGGAGTAGTCGTCGCGCCGTATTGAGGTGAGTAATAGATGTGGGTGATGACCAGCGGGTTCGAAACCCCGGTATACCACTTTGTGACGCTGTATAGCGGCGAGACACACACACTCTTGAGAGTGCGGGGTCGATCATGAACTGGAGACTATATATATTAGTCCGACCTGTTGATACCGTATTATTGGCTATTCTAGAGCCGTCGAACCTCCTTCTCGGATGGTTGCATATATATATATATATTGTGATAATGGCCACTCTTGAGCGAGGAACCCCCTTCTTGGGCGGTTGAGTATACTTGTGGGCCATGAGCCGGTTATTGGATCCCGCGAGGATCGTTATCATTGTCTTATCACATAGACATGCTAGTTTACTACTAGTCGGCAGCTATTTTTGTTATTATGCTAATTCCAATCTCCGGAACTTGATATTACTATTTTCCAATCGAAAAATGATAAAAGAGTTTTCAAAAACTACTTTTGAGCACTGCGAGGCCGTATCCGCATATTAGCCGACTAGTAGTGGATCGGGCCGCACGCGCAGCGAGATATATGTTGGATCGGATCGCACGCCGCAAGGATATCTCTATGAGATGTGCTTGGGCCGTAGGAGCCCCTCCGGAGTCCGAACCCCCACGAGTGAGCACGGGTACCCAAAATTGGAGTCGGGCTACACGCCGTAGCGGTCATATCATGCATTGCATTGCATTTAGCTACATCTGCTAGCTGTTATGCTATTTGTTGGTATTTGTTGGAACAGGTACAGTGAAGATTGATTCTATGACAGGGTATTTGATTACAGCTTTACATAGTGCTTTATTGCGGATTTCTTATCTGCGCTGTCTTACCCTTGTTTATTACCACTGAGTCTGGCGATACTCATTTTACTCCCTGCACCTTGTGTGCAGATCCAGGTACCTCTCAGCAGTGATCCAGTAGCTGTGCGAGGCGACGTTTGTGGATATTCGAGGTAGCTGCAGAGTCCGCAGGACCCGACATCCCTTCCTACTGTCTTTGGATTTTGTAACATTTCTTTCCGCACTTGGTATTTTGTAAACCCTTATACACTCATGTTCAGTAGAGGCTCATGACTCTTGACCCTTGGTCTATGGGAGTTGATGTATTATGGGACTTGGTTCCCCGTTTTCGTTACATGTATCGTTGTTATTTCTTGAATTAATTTGTTTAAATGGGTTAAAGAGAGCTTCTAGCTCCGTGGTTGATATGGATTGGTCAGGCTGGCTTAGCAATGTGCTGGGCGCCATCACGACCGGATTTGGGGTCGTGACAGCCTGATCCTACCCAAAGAGACCCCAACCTAATATGTAAGTATCATGGCACTTACAACCACAAATCTGAATATTATCGACAATTGAGAGAGGAAGTAGCCCGGTTATTCAATAACGGACACCTCTGAGAGTTCCTGAGCGATTGAGCTAAAAATCATTTCAGGAATAGAGACTCCAATAAGTAGATCGAGCAGGAGGAACCTCAGCACGTCATTAACATGATCATCGATGGGGTCGATGTCCCCTAGGGACCAATGTTAAAGCGCACCAAAGTCTCCATCACAAGAGAAAAACATAATTGAGATTACATGCTAGAAGGAACCATATCCTTCAACGATGAGGACTCTGAGGGCATCGTGTAGCCACACAATGAACCATTGGTAATATCTGTACTCATAAATAAATCTCAAGGTAAGCGTGTGTTAATTGATCCAAATAGCTCAGCCAATATCATTCGATCGAGGGTCTTAGAGTAGCTAGGCCTACAAGACCATATTGTGCATGCAATATGAGTTCTAAGCGGATTCACATGGCATGCGAGACCACTAAAGGGGAGATAACCTTACCGGTGAACACTGTTGAACCATTCAAGAAAAAAAATTCTACGCGATCAAAAAAGATATGAGATACAATGCTCTATTCGGGAGGCCGTGGATTCATAACATAAGGGCAGTATCCTCGACATTACACCAGGCGTTGAAATTTGCAACACCATGAGGAATCAAAATGGTTTACGGAGAGCAATGGATCACAAATGAGATGTTCAC
Organism: Nicotiana noctiflora; assembly: GCA_032618575.1. Taxonomy (NCBI): domain Eukaryota; kingdom Viridiplantae; phylum Streptophyta; class Magnoliopsida; order Solanales; family Solanaceae; genus Nicotiana; species Nicotiana noctiflora. Next base: position 202,300 of record JASVEL010010527.1, on the reverse strand, counting down.
GATCGACGAGGTGATCTCGATATCCACACTTTTAATATCAAAGGGTTCAAATTCGGTTGCCAAAGGTGAAACCAAATAACAATCATCGATACCGGCCTCGATCGAACCATAAAAGCAGGGGATGTGCGAGGACGACGACTACAGAGTCCCCAGATCTTTTATTATCCCTGATGATTCCGACACCACTAAATCAACGGTCGAAGAGCTGGAGCAAGTCATAGTGATCGAGCACATGCCCGATCATAAGGTATACCAGGGCACGAGGTTAAATCCTGATCTCAAGAAAAAACTCATTAAATTCCTTATAGCTAACATAGGTTGTTTCGCTTGGACCCATCTCTATTTGACATGGATCCATCCGAAAATAACTACTCATAAGCTGAGCTTGGGTCCAAAGTTCCATCCAGTCAAACAGAAAAAAAGCCTTAGTCCGAAGTCAAGCATGCATTCATAAAAGTCGAGGTATCTAAACTCCTTAAAATAAGGTCCATTCGGGAGGTTAGTACCCGTATTGGTTAGCAAACGTAGAGGTAGTACCTAAAAAGGGAAATAAATTAAGAATGTGTTTAGACTACAAAGACTTGATCAGGCATGCCCAAGGACTCTTTCCCTTTGCCCAACATCGATCGCATGATCGATGCGATAGCTGGCCACGAGATCCTCGGTTTTCTCGATGCCTATTTTGGGTAGAACCAAATTTGGATGGACTTGAGTGATTAGGAAAAATGTTCATCATCACTAAGTACGACACCTACAACGTAATGGCATTTGGACTACAAAATGTCGGTGCCACTTACCAGCGCCTACTAAATCGGATGTTCGAAGAGTAAATACGAAAATTAATGGAGGTTTACATTTACGATATGTTAGTTAAGTCTCTACGAGCAGAGGACCATTTTAAATTGTAGGAAACCTTCAAAATATTGATAAATACAATATGAAGTTGAACCCGGAGAAATGTGCATTCAGAGTCAGGTCCAGAAAATTCCCCGGATTCATGGTGTCCAACCGGGGAATCGAGATTAATCTGATAAAATCAAGGGCATCATCATTATGAACAATGTCAAGGTCGTTCAACGGTTAATCGAGCGTATAGCCGCTTTGGGTTGATTTATCTCGAGGTCCTCCGACAAGAGCCATCGATTCTTTCATTGTTGAAGAATAATAATTTCTTATGGACCCGGAGTGCCAACAATCCTTAGAGGAACTCAAGTGGTACCTCTCGAGCCCAGATTTGCTTCATACTCCAAAGGTAGACGAACAGTTGTACCCGTACTTAGCGGTATCTGAGGTATCGGTAAGTGAAGTCCTGGTCTGAGAAGAGGAAGGTACGCAATTCCCTATATATTATACTAGAAGAACTCTAGGCGAGGCTGAAACTAGGTATCCTCACCTAGAAAAATTGGCACTCGCATTGCTAAGCGCCTCTACGAAGCTAAAATCGTATTTTTGATGTCATCCCATATGTGTTGTAACTACCTATCCATTGAGAAACATAATGCATAAACCCGAGCTCTCGGGACGATTTTCCAAATAGGCCATAGGGATCAACGAGTACGATATCGAATATCGACCCCGAACCGCCATCAAATCTCAAATTTTGGCAGACTTCATGGACGACTTTACGTCGACCCTAATACCCGAGGTCGAAAGTAATTTTTGTTGAACTCGAGGACTTCCTCAGTAATCTGGACCCTCTTTATGGGTAGTTCCTCGAACGTAAAGGGGTCCAAACTTGGCATCGTGTCGAAGCCACCGACATGTAATGTAGTTAGACAATCTATTAGGACTGTAAAATTGACTAACAATAAGGCCGAGTATGTGGCTATGATTGCAGGTCTCAAACTAGCTAAAAGCCCGGGGACCGAGGTGACCAAAGCTAAGTGCGACTCTCTCCTTGTGGTGAACCAAGTCAATGGGGCGTTTGAAGTCAAAGAGTAACGAATGCAAAGATACATGGATAAACTATAGGTAACGCTACATCGATTCAAGGAGTGACTCTGCAACATGTACCTCGATATCAAAACAACGAAGCCTATGCTCTTGCTAATTTGGGATCGTCGATTGATGATGATGAATTCAACTCAGAAAAGGTCATGCAACTCATGAAATCGTTAGTGGAGGAAAGCCACACCCAGATAAACTCGACAAGCTTAACCCAGGACTAGAGAAATAAGTATATAGATTACTTGAAGATCGAGAAGCTGCCCTTGGATCCTAAGGAATCGAGGGTCTGCACACTAAGGCGTCCAGGTTCAACCTGTCCAAATACAACACTTTATTCAAGAGAACGTTTGATGGCCCACTCGCCATATATTTGGGATCGAGAGATATTAAATATATTTTGAGGGAAGTTCACGAAGGCACATGCGAGAACCACTCGGGTGAGGAATCATTGGCTCGTAAGGTAATTAGAGCCGACTACTATTGGATCGACATGGAAGAAGATGCAAAGGAGTTCATACAAAAATGTGACGAATGTTAGAGGTATGGACAGTAAATTCCCCAGCCCGAGGAGCTACTACATTCGGTCTTGTCATCCTGACCATTCATGAAGTGGGGAATGGATATCGTGGTCCCCTACCATGGGCACCAGGTAAGGATCAATTTATATTATTTATGACTGACTATTTTTCTAAGTAGGTTGAAGCCCAGACATTTGATAAAGTCAGGGAGAAAAAAGTTATTGACTTTATTTGGGACCATATAATATGACATTCAGAATGCCGGCCGAGATCGTGTGTGACAATGAGAAGCAGTTCATCGGCAGTAAGGTGAGTAAATTTCTCGAGGAACATAGATCAAAAAGATCCTATCAACACCCTATCAACCTAGTGGGAATGGTCAGGCGGAGTCTATGAACAATACCATACTCCAAAACCTTAAGAAGAGGTTGACTGACGCCAAAGGGAAATGGAAGGAAAATTTGCCCGAAGTCCTATGGGCATATTGTACGACCTCAAAATCCAGTACTGGGCTACCCCATTCTTATTGGTCAATAATGTCGAATCGTTAATCGGTCGAGGTAGGATAACTGAGTCTCAGGTTTCAATATACAAAAAGAAAAATGCCAAAAAGAAAAGGAATAAGGTAGAAAGTTGAAGGGACTCAAAGAAAAAAATGATGAACGGCATATAGTAAACAGAAAAGGAGAAATATGAATGTTATGACCAAGAAAGAGTGACATTACACCTCTCTAGTTCCCCCAAGGAAAAAGAAATTGACTCAAAGAGTCGACTAAGTATGAGCCAAAATGAAAAAATGGAGTTCTTAAGAAAAGATGAACCCATTCAATTCATCAAGTACTACCTTGACCCAAAAAGCCTTCACTACATCCCAAAAAAGCCCTACATGATTTCAAGTTGAGTGAGCATACATTAGTGGTAATTTACATGAGGGACAAGCTTATGGTACTTGGAGCCGAACTTGTGACATTCTTTTGAGAGAGATGAACAAACTTTTTACAATCATTGATTCGAGTGTTACATTCTAAAGTGAGATATGCTAATGGAGTGTAGAGGAGGAGGAGTTTTAGGATCCACAATGACCTACATAAAAGAGTGAACTTCCTTGATGAACAAAGTCAACTCTTGATGCTCTAGTTTTACATTAGATCTATTGTACTCAAAAAAGTTAAATTATTACATCATTGATAATTTATACATGTTGTGGGTAATTGTTGGTCACAATTGATGTGTGATTGATTCACCTTAGGCCAATTGAAATATCCCATTTTTCTAGTGGAGGCGAGAATTGCCTTAATTTCTTGAGGACAAGCAAAATCTTAAGTTTAGAGGAGTTGATAAGTAGGGGTTTTGACCACTTATTTGCTCTCTTTTACTTGCGTTTTAGCTCAAAAATACTTAAAAGTATTCTCGAAAACTAATGAATTGTGCTTGCTTGAAGGAGTGTTGAAATATGAGCCAAAGAAATCAAAATCAACTCATAAAGGAGTCAAAAGTGTACAAGGACCAAAACAAGGCAAAAAGGCCCACAGTGCGAACTGCACAATACTGTGTGCGGCCGCAAAACAAGGAAATGGCCATCTTAGTTTTTCTTTGGAGTATGTGGATCGCATAAATATTGTGCGACCACAAAAGAGGAGATTCAGAGAGTTGGTATAGGTCAAGATGAGGATATGAAGACTACACTATAATTGTGCGGCCGCAGGATGACAAGTGCAACCGCACTCACAATTATGCGCTCCGCAGAAGGGAAGAATCAGTGAGTTGGGTTCAAGTCCAAAGTCAAAGAGTGCAAACTGCACTATAATTGTGTGGCCACAGAAGCACGAGTGCGGCCACACTTATAAATGTGTGGTCTGCACAAGAAGATGGAGTGCGGCCGCAATCTAGAATTGTGCGGCCGCAGAGATGAACCTGTCAAGCCTAGTCTATTTGTACGGACCACACACATTATTGTGCGGCCACACAAACTCCGTAAGGGCATTTTCGTTAGATATTTTCAGCTTAGTATAAATATAACTTTTTGTCTTTTTAGGTTAAATTTTGTCTTAGGAGAGCACCTGAGCCATTTTTCTTTACTGCTTTGAGTACTATTGTACTAGATTAGCTTTTAAACATTAGATTTTCTTTCCCTGATCAATTATCTTGTATTCTATCTTAACTTCTTCTTTAGTTTCTTCATTTTTCACGAGTAGCTAAATTTTTAGCTAGGGTTGTAGCCCAACCCTAGTGTGGGTACTTAATGGGTGTTTGATTTAGGACTTGTTTGTGATTGGGTTAGTGATATTTAGCCAAATTCTTACTTGAATTCAAGAACTAATGGTTGCAAATATTATTCATGCCTAATTGACTTAGTCTATACTTGAGAAATAGAGACTAAGTCTAGGAAAACTTGGCTAACAAGAAATTGGGATGAACTCAAGAAATTGATAGCCCCAATTAAAGGGTCAAATCTAGGGATAGTACGAACCGACTTGAGCATATATCACTTGTTTTGTGCAATACCTATTTGGACTTGAGAAAGCCAAATTGGCCAAAATCACTCAAACTACCGAGAGGTACAGAGTGGATAATTGGTGATCGCTATATTACAAACTCGACTAATCAAACTTGCCCTAGTGTTTACAACCCGTTAGGTAACCACCAAGGTAGAAGTCACAAACCTAGGTCTTTTTTCATTTGAAAAACAACCAAAACCAAATATACTGTCTTCTAGTTTTATAATTATAATCAATAGCTCAAAGTAGAAATAGAAACAACAAACAAAAATGTGGAAGTGTAATTTGAGGCACATTATACAATTACACTAAATATATACCTAATCCCAATTCTAACTCCCTGTGAATTCGACCCCGACTTGGGTTGGGTTTTTATTATTGCTTCGACCGTCGTCACTACCTATATTTGTAGTGTGAGTTTGGATAACTCGAACTCACAACCTCTTAGTTGGAAGTGGAGGGTGATTACCACTAGAGCAACCCAATATTTATAAAGATCTTTACAAAGGCCAAATGGCGTCAACAAAAAATACAAAAGTACAAAAACGAAGAAAAATCTACAAGGCACCTAAGCCCGATCTTCACCGGAGCCCATCTCATTGCCTGGACCATCATGGTCTTCTCCGCCCTAAGATCTGCTGGAACCCTCAAAGCCTTCCTCATCCTTGGGATATGCCAATTTCTTGGCCTCAGCCTCTATCCTTTTAGCATTTTCCATCTCGACCGATAGGTTGAAACCCCGAGCATGAATTTCCTCAAGGGCCTCCTTTTGATACTTCTACTTCATGTATTCAATGATGTCATTCAGGTGGCCATGGGCTGCCTTAGCATCATCTTTGTACTGGGCCACCATCTCCTCAGCATCATCCCTGGTTATTTTCACCATTGACTTGGCTGCTTTAAACTCCTTGGCAAGGGTATTCCGATCGGCAAAACTGAGCCCAGTTGAGACTGGAGGTCTTCAATTTTTTGGGACCGGGCCTGAGCTTTCTCCCTCGCCACTCGAAGTTGAGCCTCCGCCAAGGCTAGTTGCTCCCAGACAGTCTCCTTTTTCGAATCCAAGCGATCCATCTTTCTTTTCCACTCTTCAACCTCAACCTTAATCATGTCCTTCTCGGCTCGGACTTGGTTGATCCGGTCAAGCTTCTATTGGGCCTGTGAGTTTTGACCGTTAGTCACCATGTTTAGATCGTCATCACTAACTTTAAAAATCTTTACATGTTCACCAGGTTGGCATGTTTTTTCTAAGCCGCGTCCAACTCGGCTCGAAGGCCCTTGAGTTCTCCTTCGCATTGCTTGATGAGAAGCTTATACACATCCCTCTTCTTAGCAAGCTCTTTGACTTTGGCCTCGAGTTGGATAAGCTAATCCCGGTACCATAGAAAGATGTCATGGTGAAGCACCGAGGCCTACAAAATGAGGAAAAGAAAAAGCATTAGAATTCTCAAAAATTGAGTCCGAATATATAAGAGTATGATAACACCTTATCGGTTTAGCGCCTATTGCAATTTATTGAAAAAGCATGGCGCATCCATCTTATTTATTTTTTCCTGGTCTTCTTCAATTACCAGGCACCTGAGGTAACTAGCTATTCTAAAAAGGGAGGATAGAATCGGGGCTTCCTCTGGAATGGTGAGAATAATTGATCGCTTTTGACCAAGATCTATACTCGAGGTGGGAAACCGGTTAACTCGCCTTGAACTTGAGTTAGGCCCGCCAAACTTTGTGGATGAACTTTTCCTCGATACCTCTAAGTCACCCAACCAGTGACGTCTTCTAGGGTGATGAAGTCTATGCCATCAAAAACGAAGTGGGGGGGGGAGGATCATCCACTCTGTGAGCCCACTCTTTGGGTCGCCCTTTCATCGTTCGGGCCTTGTTGAACATGGAATTGATAAATGAGGGTGACCCGATAATATCTATCACACCGAGTGCCTCCTTCGGGGCACTACCAGTATCTCGGGAAGTCTCAACCACGACCTCTTCAATTTCCCTAGCTTGAGGGAGATCGCCTCATGGGTATCTTTTTTAACGACCCCCTACTCTTCGGGAGGCAACGAGTCACGGGCCACAAAAGGCTCTTCCTCATCGGACTCATCCCTAAGCCGATAGAGCAAGTCCAAATCTGGTGCTCGAGAGTTGGATCTCTCCTTTGGCTTACGAGCTAGCCTTCTTTTTGGTTTTTTCTTCTCTAAGCTCGGGGAGCCCGTATCCTTTTTTTTCTACTTCCTCTTTCATGTTGCGGTCCCTAGCTGCCCCAAAGCAGAAGAGAAAGTCCTTGTTCCTGATCGGAGGCCTAAGCTCGACGGTCTTAGGCAAACCCGCAAAAAGAAAATAGTGGAAATAATAACGCAATGCTTAAAGAGGAAGACCAATATGACCTGCTTGGGAAAGGAGTCTTACCATGGAATTTGCGCAACGAGTGCTCGGAGTAGGGCATTTGAGACATAATACCCTCGACCCACTCTTTGAGCCGAGGAATAACATTTGGAACTCGAGCAAGGGCTACTCCACAACAAACACTAATAAGAAAAAGGGAAGATAAAACATAAAATTGGCGCTTAAAGGGGGTTATACTTACGTGATACAGTACATTCTACTTCTCGGGGAACGACCTCCACTCGGCAGGTATCAGGTCGATGATCCTCACACGGACAAATCGTTCTTCTCAACCCCAATCCTGGTCCTCGTCAATGCTCGAAATGAGGCTTTGCTGTCCCGACGTACAAGTATTATCAGTATCCCTGGAATATTTGAGGATTGTACAAGCGGAGTAGATGATCGACGGTAAACGTGCACACATTGACTTTATTCATAGAGAATCGGAGGAGGATCACGATCTTCTATAGTAATGGATGAATTTGGCTGAGGCATACGTTATGCCTCATGCATAAGTCTAAGATGACCAGGTCCATCGGGCCCAATGTAAATGGATAAGTGTAAACACTTATCCGTTAACATGGGTGGTAATGTCCTCCTCGGGTGCTTGTCGACCTAGTTACAGTCTTTTCGGACCATGGGGAGGTCCTCTTTGGAGATTGAGCAAATATATATCAAGGCCTCCTCACCCCAACCTTGTACCGAAGAAGGCTTCTCAACCTTGAAGTCATCGGTGACCGAACAACCCCCATGAATAAACATGTTCAAGAGGGGTTCAACGGCCGGTTCATCGGTAACCATGTTAGCAATAGACCTCGCGAGGTCGACCATAACATGAACGGTCTCACTCATTTCGGCAGCCCGTTGGGAAGTAGAACCGCCTTTTTGGGGAACATATTTGGAGTTTTTGGTCATTGATGTCTAAAAAGGCTTGAAAAAGGTAGAGAAAGGGCTGAAAGTTGAAAGATCAGATGTGTTGAGTAAAAGTTTGCAATACTGAGGAATCTCGAGCAACGAAGGCGAAATTACTAGAGTATAAAAAGAGGGAGGGGTAATGAAATCCTGAAAGTACGAGGGAGAAGTTGGACGTAAAGTAAAAAATAAACAAATGAGGGAATATTTATAGGGGCTTCGCAATGGTTCACGTCCACACATAGCCAACCTGTGGCTGACACGTAGTTGAGGTCATAATGACATGATTGATGAGATGTTTTGGGTTTTCTACCGTTTCTATCACGACTTATCAAAGAAGAAATCGAGGAGCTCATGTCGTTTCTCATCAACTTACTCTACGAGAAATAAGAGGACTATCTGTATACGAGTAAAATCGAGTTTGTGGTATACCTTGGCTTCCGAAATGATAAATTGAGCCCGAGACTTGATGACAAGGGACATGAATCGAGACGATAGTCTCATCGAGTTAGAGCCCGAGGGCATGACGCTTGCCCCGGAGAGTATCGGAGCCATGATCCGGGTTCTATCCAAACCTTAAAAGACTTACGAGAACATAATTAGAAGGACGTAATATCCGCGACCGGCCGGATATCACTATGTGGATCTCAGCGCGTAGCAACGGAGAACCGGTAATTGGTTAAACAGAAGATTTTTTTACCCTTTATAGAGTTATACCTAGAGTAGAACTCCCCTAATATATAAAAGAGAATCTAATTATTCATTAGAGACACTGTAACATGCTTTTCAAGGCAATATATTATTATTTTCTTTGTTCTTATTCTTGCTTATCAGTGCTAGTCTCTGTGAGCCCGTATCGGGGTGGATATAATCATCTTCATCAAGTGGTTTGAGTTTACTACAATCTTTGTTTAATTAATGTAACACAATAAAAATGATTAGGGGTTTCCTTTTCTTTTTTTTTAGTTTAAAAATAAAAACCTTGAAATAAAAAAGAGAGTAAAATTTGACAAACCAAAGAAAAGAAAAAAGCGGGAAAAAGAATATTAAAAACCGAGAAGAGAAAAAAGAAGAAAGAACCGGAACATGAACCGAGTTAGCTTTAACAATAAGCTAAACAAGCTTACTGGGCTGCGTACAGAATATGCAACTTCTCAAACTTCTGTTTTCTCAATATGTATATATATATATACGACCAATGTTTCTTCATTCCCATACATACATTCCACTAGTGTAAGAATATATCCAGATCATACATAATGTCGTTGTTTTCTGCCTCATGTAAGTAAAATTCTTCTTTTTGACTTGCTTTTAATTTCTCCTCCTCTTAATGTATTCTCTATTGTCATTCATTCTTGATAACTGAGACTTGCAACTGCAATGTTCTTTTTTTCCTTTTTCCCGTGTAATTACTGTCGTGGGTCTTGCTTGTTTGGTTGTAATTTGAAAGTTTGTGCGATTAATTTCTCTACGCCCCCAACGTCCAATGCATGGGGTTCGTCCAACAATTGTCTGTAATTAGCCTTGTAAGGTTATGTTAAAAGAGATGGCTATGAGACTATAAACTCTGAAAATTGCTAAACAAACCATTGACTCTTCATTAATCACAAATTAGAATTTGAATTTCTACTAAGAACGTCATGATAATAGCCTATTCTGATGGACCTTTCAATCTTTAGGTATTAACTTTTGCTAGGTCTTCATTATTCAATCATCCTTATTTCTCTTTGAATCTTGTTTTTCTTGATGAGTTAGAGTCTATCGGAAACAGCCTCTCTACCCTTTCGGCATAGGAGTAAGGTCTGCCGACATACTAACCTTCCCAGATCTCACTCATGGGATTTCACTGGGTCGTTGTTGTTCTTCTTCTCTTGCTCGTGAGGTACATAACTTGTTAATATAATAGTTAAGTGTTACAGAGTTAACTACCTATAAGGAACTGATTCACACATTACTCTTTTAGTTGTGACTGTGTTTGTCAAATTTTTAAATTGTCGAAAGCAAACAATTCTAGAGTTGCATTATGAAATTGTTAGTTATTCCTATAAGACTAATAGTCATTTATTAATTTATCTGAAAATTTGTTCTCTCACAAATGATGAAAAGAATGTTCTTTGAAGAGAAAGTTTGAAATTTATTAAAAGATGTTTCATGATTTATTTACTTCTTATATATATATATATGAGATTTCCTCTCCTAAAGAATGTTTTTTCACTTTTGATATTAGCGCGTTTTGATGTTGTAGGTAATTTGCGTATTATGATATCTTATTACTTTTTGTATTATTCATAGTTTTTATTATAGTTTGTGTTAACATTTTCAATAAGTTGTTTTGATGTTTTATGATTTGTATATTTTTGTAATTTTTACTATTTTCCACTATTTTGAAAATTAGTAATTTGTAAAATTTAAGGATATGTGAGGCTTAAGCCCCATGTCTCGGGACTTACCCTTGGCCTTGCCTTAAGTAAATGAGTTCTTTCTTCACTTACATTACTTGCTTTTGTCCTCCTCTGTCTTTGGGTATTCTCTGTTTTACATGCATCCTTCAAAATTTTAAAAGAGAATGTTGTTTTTTAAAATTCTTTTTTTTTGGGTTTAAAATTATGTGTGGGTCCTAATGCAGTAGAGGAGCCATATACAACAAAATGGATTCAATCTTATTCTGCGTAAATAGGATAAAAGTAAAAAATATATATAAAACTTTGAATCCCCTTTAACATAAGAGGAATAACGGATCAAATCCCCGGAGTGACGTTTTTGAACTTTTTTGAATCTCCTTGATAACACCTTTAAGTTTCAGAAATTTGTGTTTTCAAGCGAGCTGAATATTCATGCTATCCAAATTTAATTTCTAGAAAGAATCTTGGTATTACTCTCTAAACTAACAAAATAGGAAAGAGGAAGAGAGTGCGAGGATACTGGATGAATATTCTTTGTCAAACTCACAATACATAAAAGCTTCTCATGATTGTACAATTGTTGGAAGTTTAATGTTATGCTAAAGATTTTCAAGTGATCATCACATTAATATTAGAAGTCTAACCCATATTTGTGGATTAAAATTCTGCTTCAGCATGCATGCATGTAATTTGTAAATCACAATACGTACCTAGCATGCTTTCTTCTGTTTTGCATAGTTTTCTTCTTCTGTATGTTTCGTGCTTCGCCTGCTTTTTCAGCTGGTTGATTACATTATATTCTCTCCATAACAAATTGATTATATAATTATAGTGACTGATAGTTCTCTCTCTTCTCTCTCTCTCTCATACTTTTCTTCTCACAGCTTCAAGTCCGTCTAGCAATCTGTTTGGAAATAGAGCATTTGGAGCAACTTCACCAGCAGTATTTGCTCAACCTATTGGAAGTTCAGTGTCTTCTGGCGGTAAAAACGAGTATTACTTAGTTATTTCTTTTCCTTTTAGCGTACTGATTTTGGGATAGGCAATTGACTTTCCCGAAGAAACCGCAGAATATATTCATTTATTGTTAATTGGAAGATTTTTAGCTTGTATGATCACATTCATACCAAAAATATTAGGTTTTGATTTTGTCGTAGAAATATCATTTGTCGCCTTATCATCAGCATGTTCTTTTGTTCACCTTTTACAGTATTAATTGTATCAATCTCGTGCTTGATTTTGGTCCAACATTATGTCTTATCAACTGAATTTTCCATAGACACCCCCCCCCCCCAAAATCATCAGCTTTTGTTCCCCTTTTCCAGTAAGAAACGCTATAGATGCTGTTCTTAATACTGGCAATTTCATGAAAGCAAAGATACCATATTTTCCTTTCTAGAGCAGCAGTGAGGTGGTTATGGAATCAGTTGAAAAAATAAATCTGCTCCTTGGCAAAAGTAGCTATGCAAGGCATTGAGCTGTATTCTTTTACAAATGTTAGTAATAACTGCAATATCTCAGTGGGATTTCTTATGGTGGGTAATGCTCTTGCTTACTATTTTGGGAGAAGTTATTCAACCTATCTCGTGCCTGCTACTGATGCTTTTAGTTGTCTTTAGTGATTAGAAAATCAATTCAGTTTGCTTTTGTAACTGCAGGAACCACAGCCTCTAGTGCAACGAACAATGCTACAGCTTTTCAAACACAAGAAAAATCTTTGGGCTCGTCATCAGCTTTACCAACATTTGGAAACAAATATGAAGGTAATGGTGTGGCCAATGAATCTTTGATGTGGTCCAGCGATGCCAGTGTTTCAGCTCCTGCATTTGGTGTTGCAAGCAACTCACACTTTGGCATGTCAAGTACTCCCACATTTGGTTCCTGCTCCTTTGACAAGCCAGCAGTATCCACGTCATGTGAGCAACTGTTTACATTATAGTCCATTTTTCTCATGTACTAGAGCTGATAATTCAACATTCTGAGTGAGAATTTGTTATTTCATCTGGATTATGTGATTGATTTAAGAGAATATACCATTAGGTCAGACATATGGTTCTTCATTTGGTGTTTCAGGCATATCTGGATTTGGTGGCCTCCTCATACCAAGGCCTTTTAACGAATCAACTGTCAAGCACTTTGGTACGTCAAGTACTCCAAGATTTGGTTCCTACTCCTTTGGCCAGCCAGCAGTATCCGTGTCAGGTGAGCAATGGTTTACTTTATACTCCATTTTTCTCATGTACTAGAGCAGGGTTTTCAACATTTCGAAGAAGAATCTTCTTATGTAATCTGGATGATGTTGATTGATGTAAGAGAATATACCATTCAATGTGCATTACCATATGCTATTTATTGATCTGAAGTCCATGTTGAGTTTTTTTTTATATAATTAAATATTGTTTATTTCGTAGTTTTAATTTTTTGGATATGTTAAGTGTTCAATCTTGATCAAATTTGCAAACTAGAAAATTAAGGTAGTACAACACCATTGCTCAAAAGATCTGGTTTTGTAAAGCCAGCATTTTCTAGTAATCAGAAAGAGGAAGAGAGTGCAAGGATACTTGATCTGATGATGATGAATATTCTATGTGAAACTCAAAATAAACAAAAGTTTCTGATGCTTTGTGCAATTGTTGGGCGTTTATTGTTATGCAAAAAATTGACAAGTGAATACCAACAATAATAAACGGTGTCTTACACATCTTGTGTGGATTTAAATTCTACTTTGGCATAGCAGGAAATCTAACTCACAATAAGTACCTAGCATTCTCTGTTTCTCATAGTTATCTTCTTCTGTATATTTTTGCTTCTGAACACTTTTTCTCCTGGTTGATTACATTTTCTCTGGAACTACATAATTGCAGTGATCTCTCTCTCTCTTTCTCTCTCTCTCTCTCTCTCTCTCTCTCTCTCATACTCTTGTTCTCGCAGCTTCAAATCCGTTATTTAGCAGCAGCAATATGTTTGGTTCGACGCCCGAAATTGGACAGACTAGACCACTGTTTGAAAATAGAGCATTTGGAGAAACCTCAGCATCATCATCCGTATTTGCCCAACCTATAGGAAGTTCAGTTTCTTTCAATGGTAAGAACTTGAATGTAACTTGATTATTCTTTTCCTTTAAGCATACCGCTGTTGGAACATGCAATTAATTTTCCCTAAGACGCCCCGGAATACATCTATTTATTGTGGATTAGAAGATTTTCTGCTTGCATGGTCACATCCTTATTCCTTACCAAAAGACTAGGTTTTTGAAATTTTCTCGGAAAAATTGTCACCTTATCATCATCTTGTTCTTTTGTTCACCTTTTACAGTATTAATTGCATCAGCTTCTTGCTTGATTTTGGTCCATCGTTATGTCTTGTCAACTAAATTTTCAATAGAACTCTCCCCCATCTCTGTCTCAATACTTCTTTGAATATGTTTTTCCTTTTATTTATCAAACCTTAAAGCATAGCATTCACTGTTGCCTGTGGCCAAGGAAGGGAAACACTTAGATGCTATTCTTTAATCCTGACAATTTCATGAAAGCAAAGATACCATACTTTCCTTTCCGGAATAGTTGTGAGGTGGCTATGGAATTGTTCCAAACACAAAATTTTCTCTTGAAAGTAGCTATGCAATGAATTGGCATAGAGCTGTACTCTTTTCCAAATGTTTGTAGTAACTGCAATATCTCAGTAGGGTGGGTAATGTTCTTGCTTACTATTTCAGGAGAAGTTATTCAACCAATCTCGTGCCTGCTACTGATACTTGTAGTTGTCTTTAGTGATTAGAAAATCAATTCAGTCTGCTTCTGGAACTGCAGGAACCACAACATTTAATTCAGCAAACAATGCTACAGCTTTTCAAACACAAGACAAATCTCTGGGTTCGTCCTCTTTATCAACATTTGGAAAGAAATATGAAGGTAATGGTGTGTCCAATAAACCTCTGTTGTGGTCCAGGGATACCAGTGTTTCAGCTCCTGCATTTGGTGTTGCAAGCAACTCACACTTTGGCATGTCAAGCACTCCCGCATTTGGTTCCTACTCCTTCGTCCAGCCAGCAGTATCCACATCAGGTGACAAAGCTTTACATTATAGTCCATTTTTCCCATGTACTAGAGCAGGTTATTCAACATTCCCAGTGTTTCAGCTCCTGCATTTGGTGTTGCAGCATTTGGTTTCAATCAGAAAGGAAGTAGAATAGCATCATACATCGCAACTCCAGAGAAAGATAGCACAAGACCAGGTGAAACAATTCAGTCCATTTGTGGCATGCACACTTATAGAGATAAAAGCCAGGAGGAGTTGCGGTTTGAGGACTATCAGTTAGGTGATAAAGGCTATATCTTTAGATAGCAAGGAAATCTACCTTGCAATTCATTATATTATCTATATTTTATGGGTGAAATTTGCTGGTCAAACATATCATTCTTCATTTGGTGTTTCAGGCACATCTGAATTTGGTGTCATTGACAACTCAAGAACTTTGCAATCACCAGTATTTAACCAATCAGCTTTTGATCATCCAAATCCATTTGCCGTGAAAAGAGAACCTTCTTCTGGCCGTTGTCCAAATCCATTTGCCGTGAAAAGAGAACCTTCTTATTGTCATCCTCCAAATCCATTTGTCGTGAAAAGAGAACCTTTTGATTTTCATCCTCCAAATCCATTTGGCGTGAAAAGAGAACCTTCCTATTGTCATTGTCCAAATCCATTTGTCGTGGAAAGAGAACCTTTTGATTTTCATCCTCCCAATCCATTTGCTGTGAAAAGAGAACCTTCTTATTGTCATTGTTCAAATCCATTTGCCATGGAAAGAGAAACTTTTGATTTTCATCGTCCAAATCCATTTGCCATGAAAAGAGAACCTTCTTATTGTCCCTGTCCAAATCAATTTTCCATGAAAAGAGTACCTTCTTATTGTCACTGTCCAAATCCATTTGCCATGAAAAAAGAACCTTCTTATTGTCACTGTCCAAATCCATTTGCCATGAAAAGAGCAGAGTTTGATTCTCTATCAAAAGAGAAGTCTACCACCACTCCACCTGGCACTGGAACTAGAGTGGCATCTTATGCTACAACTAGAGAAGTGGAAGGACAATATTTAAACCTTTTGTCAATCTCTGCTATGCCAATGTATTCTAATAAAAGCCACGAGGAGTTGAGGTTAGAGGACTATACATCTGCAAACAAAGGTAACACTTAACTTTGGTTTTCATTAATGTCTCTTTCCTTCTTGAGTTTTCTTGTTTTCCCATGGATCTTCAATGAAAAAGTAATGTTGTCTATTTGACTAAGTGAAATAGCTACTGGTGGTATTGCAGGGGCTGCATCAATTTCACAAAGTAAACCATTGGAGTCTTCATCAGGATCTACTGCCTCAAATGTATCTTTTTCTCCATGGATCCATTTAAGTCCATTTGCTGCACCTTTGAAACCAGATTCTAGTTCTCCGATTACCTCCCTTTCTGCCGCTCCTATTTTAACTACAGGAGCAGCTCCACAATCCACATTATGCTCGAACTGCCGAAACAAGTTTCAATCATCCTGCCAGCTGCAGCCTGCTTCCCCAAGACTTTGTGATGTATCTATTGGGTTGGAAAACTTGACTACATACTCTCAGCTTTCCACAGGCTATCCACTTGGTCCAAGTCAAAATACTGTAAGTGATTCTTAACCTACATGCAATTGGATCTCATTTGTATACCTGTACCATTTGCTTTCTGTCGTAAATAATGTATATCCCCACCTTGTGGCCTATAATATCGGTGGAGAAAGGAAAACTAACAAAAAAAAGTTTGGAGCACTTCTATTATGGTATGTGGAACAATTCTTTCTGGTGTTGTACATTTAAGTTGTTGCTACTCTCGCAGCCTCTGTTCGTTGGTCCTCTGCACCCAGAAATGACTCCAATGTCGGAGAAACACTTCCTACAGCCATCTCTTCTCATCCAGCAACAGGTACTAAGTGCAATATGTATCGCTCTTTTTCAAGTTGATAGTATGTTGGATATTTCAAGGATAAAGCAGTAGAGCTACCATCAAAGCAAAGAGAGAAGAAAAAGATAGAGCAGACTAGCAAGAAAGTAGTTAATCCCTTCTGTAGTCATGAGTGCATTCTTAAAAGGGAAAAGAGAGAATACATTTTCTGTTTTAACACCTTTATAGTTTTGATTAGCTCTTTCAAACTTCTTAATTCCTTCTTCTGTTAACATAAAGAAAATGTAGGGATGCATGATGGAGTTAAAGCTAATGACAGTTGTGTCAAGCCCAACTTAGTGCCTGAAGAGATGCATTATGATAGTTCTACAAAGCTGAAACCTTGTTTCATAGTTTCAGTTGAAAGTGCTGCTGAAGAAGCAACATATAGCAAGCATGATGATAAGGATGTTGATGCCATAATGCCCAAGCTCCAACGTTCTGATTACTACACAGTTCCTCCTACCCAGGAATTAATATCAAAGGAGAAGGAAGAACCTGGTTTCTGTAGTCACATGACGGACTTTGTGGTAGGAAGACATAGCTATGGAAGCATCAAGTTCTTGGGAGAAACAGATGTGCGGAAGCTTGATCTTGATTCTGTCGTCCATTTTAACTGTCGTGAGGTGATCATCTATATGGACGAGAGCAAGAAACCTCCAGTTGGACAAGGCCTCAACAAGCCAGCTGAGATAACTCTCCTTAATGTCAGATGCATCAACAAATCGACGGGGAAGGAGTACACAGATGGACCAATGGTTAACAAGTACAGAGATATGCTTATTAAGAAAGCAGGAGTGCATGGTGCAGAATTTATTTCTTATGATCCAGTAAAAGGGGAGTGGGCATTTAAAGTGTCACATTTTTAGAATGATATTGAGATCTGTCTAGTTACTTGCAGTAACATTGGGATTTCATAAAAACTGAAACTCTCTTAGCTTGATTGATGCTGTGACATAATCAAACTTAATAGAGTTATAGTTGAATTCAATTTGACTCTGATATATGAGGTGAAGTTATCATTGCTGCAAGTGTATGCAATCAACAGATTTAGTTTTGGTTTGGCTATCTTCTAACATGAAAGTTCCAGTAATGAGTTTTTCATACATTTTACTCGCTTTGTGTGTATCAGTCTGTTCAATCACTACGGCTAATGCAGTTATATAATATGAAAAAGTCCAGTTAAAAAGGAAATTTCCAATCTAGTCCTGTTCGAACTAGTAATATTTTGGGAGAAGGAAAAACATTAATGGTGACAGTGATTAAGCACCCACCCTTAGCTCTGTTAGGACCCGGTGACACTAAACACTTCTTCACAGCGGGAAAAATAAATGATCAACGAAAAATAAATGACACAAAGAATTTAACGTGGTTCACCTAAAACGTTTAGGCTACGTCCACAAACTAGGCACCAACTTCCACTAAAACTTTTAGTAGGCTTACAAAGAGAGACTTCTCCAATAGTTTGGAGGTACAACAATTTTCCGAGCTCTACCCAAAATAGTGGCGCACACAAAAGTGTTTCCCGAAAATACCCGACTAGTATTTTACTCACTATTTTGTCACTCCCCCTTTAGAAAAACTTCCTAAAGAAAAACAAACTCTCTCTTTCTTTCTAACTCTTATAATTGAGTTATTGAATGTTTTTGGTGTGTTTAAAACAATGAGATGAGGGGGGTATTTATAGTTTTGAGATAGGGACCAAAAGTGCAAATCTCACCTATCAAGAAGGATCAATTTGCAATATTCTCATCTCACCTACCATTTATTGATGTCATTGCTTACATCAATAATCAAATTGGAGGAAGCTTCTAACAATTCTCCCCTTCCGACTATTTGGAGAGTCTCCTATCCCTGCAGCTTCTCTGCAGAACTCAAATTTACCCTTTGGTAGAGTTTTGGTCAACATGTCTGATCCGTTTTCATCTGTATGGATCTTTTCTAGCCGCAACATCTTCTTCTCTAACACATCCCCGATCCAATTATATCTAACATCAATATGCTTGGATCTGGAATGGAATGAGGCATTCTTCGCAAGGTGGATAGCACTTTGACTATCACAAAATAGCTGATAACCGTCTTGCGAAAATCCAAGTTCGGTTAAGAACTTCTTCATCCACAGCATTTCTTTGCAAGCCTCCGTTGTTGCAATAAATTCAGCTTCAGTAGTTGATAATGCAACACATTTTTGCAACTTTGATTGCCATGACACAGCTCCCCCTGAAAAGTTAATCAAGTATCCCGAAGTTGATTTTCTAGAATCAACATCTCCGGCCATATCTGCATCAGTATAGCCAACCAACACAGGGTTGTCTTCTCCAAAACACAAGCATAGTTTGGAGGTTCCTCGAAGATACTTGAGAATCCACTTAACAGCATCCCAATGTTCCTTTCCTGGATTAGAAAGAAATCTACTTACCACTCCTACAGCGTGAGCGATATCTGGCCGTGTACAAACCATGGCATACATCAAATTTCCTACTGCTGAAGCATATGGAATCCGCTCCATCTTTCTTCTCTCATCATCTGTAGACGGGCTTTGCTTGGTGCTCAATCTAAAGTGGTTAGCAAGAGGACAGCTAACTGCTTTAGTTTTCCATGTTGAACCGTTGAAGTACCTTCTCGATGTACTTCTCCTGAGACAACCATAACTTCTTGGCTTCTCGGTCTCGCATAATCCTCATCCCAAGGATCTGTTTTGCTGTCCCCAAGTCTTTCATGGCGAAGAACTTGCTTAGCTGCTCTTTCAAGCTATTAATTCTGGAAACATTCCGGCCAACAATCAATATATCATCCACATAGAGCAATAGGATGATAAAATCATCGTCAGAAAACTTCTGAACGAACACACAATGGTCTGAAGTTGTCTTCTTGTAGCCGTGTTGCCCCATCACCGACTCGAACTTCTTGTACCACTGCCTTGGTGCCTGTTTTAAGCCATAGAGGCTTTTCCTCAATCTACAAACGCAGTCCTCTTTCCCCTTTTGCTGGAAACCGTCCGGTTGCTCCATGTATATCTCCTCTTCCAAATCACCGTATAGGAAGGCGGTTTTCACATCCATCTGCTCAACCTCCAGGTTGAGGCTTGCTACTAATCCCAGCACCGTGCGTATTGAGGTCATTTTCACAACTGGTGAGAATATTTCATCAAAGTCTATACCTTTCCTTTGATTGAAACCTTTGACGACCAATCTTGCTTTGAATCTCGGACGGGAACTGTTTTCATCATGCTTGATCTTGAACACCCATTTATTCTTCAAAGCTCTCTTGCCTTTCGGCAACTTCACCAACTCAAACGTCTTGTTCTCATGCAAGGATTTCATCTCGTCTTGCATGGCTTCTATCCACTTCTCCTTATGTTCATCATCAACAGCTTCTTCAAAACTGTCGGGTTCTCCCCCGTCAGTGAGTAACACATACTCATGTGGAGAATATCTGGTAGACTGTTGCACAACTCTTCCAGATCTTGTGTGATAAGGAGGGTTATTGAGGATTGGTGGTTGAGGTTGATCATCCTCGTTTGCATCATCATCACCATTATCCTCGTTACCTTCAGCATCTGCTGGTTCATCTTCATTTGGAAGATCGGGGGCTTCAGGTTGATTATCCTGAACATCGTCTCCAACTTGTCTCGGCACCATTGTTGGAGGCAACTCAAACTCAGCAGAATCATCGGTGGACTTCTCTACTTTGTCAATGTCTTCAATTGTTTGGTCCTCAACGAACACAACATCTCGACTCCTAACGAGCTTCTTCTGCACCGGATCATAGAACTTATAGCCAAGCATGTCTTGACCATAGCCGATGAATACACACTCCCTTGTCTTGACATCAAGTTTGCTCCTTTCATCCTTCGAAACATGGACATAGGCTTTGCAGCCAAATACCCGCAATTGATCATAAGAGATATCTCTTCCTGACCAAATCTTTTCTGGAGCCTCGTACTGAAGAGGGACACGGGGTGAATGGTTTAGCACATAGGCTGCTGTAACTAGTGCTTCACCCCAGAAAGCCTTTGGTAACTTTGAATGAGAGAGTAAACATCCGGTTCTCTCGATCAAAGTTCTGTTCATCCTCTCAGCCAAGCCATTCAACTGTGGAGTTTTAGGAGGTGTGAACTGATGTCGAATACCATGCTCTTTACAGTAAGCATCAAATTGACCCTGGTATTCACCACCATTGTTTGTCCGGATGCACTTCAACTTCTTACCAGTCTCTCTTTCCACCAAGGTCAGAAATTGTTTGAAAACTTGAAACACTTGATCCTTGGTCTTCAGCGTGTATACCCATGTCTTTCGTGAATGATCATCAATAAAGGTCACGAAATATCGAGCACCACCGAGGGACTTCTTGAAAGGCCCGCATACATCTGAGTGTACCAGATCCAACACGTCTTGCTTTCTGGAAGGAGGGAATCTTTTGAATGAAACTCTGTTTTGTTTCCCAGCTAAACAGTCAGCACACTTCTTCAATTGGATCTGGTTTAGACCTGGTAAGGCGTTCTTCTTCACCAAACGCGCCAATGACTTTTCACTCATGTGGCCAAGACGTCTATGCCACAACTTGGTATTGCTATCATTCTCCGCAACATTTATAACTTGTTGGGAGATGCTCGCCTGGGTCACGTACAACTTTGACTGCTTCGTGCCTCGCGCCACCACCAATGAGCCTTTCGTGAGCTTCCATTGGCCATTATGAAAGGTATTGCAGTAACCTTCCTCATCAAGCTTGCCTACGGAGATCAGATTCAGGCGCATATCTGGAACATGCCCGACATCTCTTAAAAGTAGCTTCATCCCATTCATGGTCTCTAGGCAAACATCTCCTTTGCCTACAACTGTTGAGAAATTGGCATTTCCCATTTTTACACGACCGAAGTCTCCAGGTGTGTAAGATGAGAAGAGTTCTCTCCGTGGCGTTGCATGAATGGTAGCTCCACTATCAATCACCCATGTCGTCTCTTGGGTTGTCAGATTGATAATGTCGTCATCGTAGACAATGTTAAACTCACCAAAGGAGTTCGCTTCATCATCACTGCTTTCTTCGGGTTTCTCCTTTTTGCCTTTGTTCTTCTTCTGGTCATTTTGGAACTGTCGGCAAAATCTTTTGATATGGCCCTTCTTTTTGCAGTAATGGCACTCAACATGTGCAAATTTGTTGGATCTACCTCTGCTCTTATCTCTGTTACTCTGGCCTTTGTTTTGACTTCTCCCCCTGGTCGTAACAGCCAACACCTCTGATGAAGAAGATGATCCTCGTGATCGGCGTCTCATTTCTTCATTTAGAATGCCACTCTTGACTGTTGTAAACGCGTGATTTTTGACTCTCCCCGAGATTTTTCATATTTTTAGCGTAAAATATTTAGTTTAGTTTTAATATAGCTATTTTAGCTAAATTTGACTCTTTTACTTTATTTTTACCTCAAAAGGAAAAATAACAAAAATATGATTTTATTAATGTTTCGTAGTCATTTTAAACTTGAAAAATACAAAAATAGTACTTTATATTTTTTATCTTTTTATAAAAAAACGAAAATAATAAAAAAATAGTTTCATTAATATTTTGTAGTTATTTTAAACTTGAAAAATATAAAAATAGTACTTTATATTTTTATCTTTTTATAAAAACGAAAATAATAAAAAATCGTTTCATAAATATTTTGTAGTTATTTTAAACTTGAAAAATATAAAAATAGTTTTATTTTAATTATAAGTATTATAGTTATTTTGATTACCTAGGATTAATTAAATAACACCATTCTCGGTTCCGGGCGAAGAATAATATTCGGGTTCAAACTACCCGGTTTTATAATTTTTCGGACCTAGCCCGTAATAATCCGAGTCCACCACACGGTTAACACGGACAAAAATAACCCATACAACACACATGACACACACTACACTAAGGGGGACAATACATAATGGGATGGGGGAATAAGAAGAAAAAGACAAGAAGAAAAAGACAAAGGGATAAAAATAAAAAGAAAAAGACAAGAAGAAAAAGACAAAGGGATAAAAATAAAAAGAAAAAAACAAAAAAGGCATGGAGGTTATTTTTAAAAAAAGAAAAAAAAAACAATAAGAAGAGGAAGAGAGCACTGCTCTCTCACGGATATTTTTTGGAAAACAAAAAAAAAGAAACGAGAGAAAAAGAAGGAAAGAACACAACAAAGAAAAATACAATACAAAGGAAAAAGAGAGAAAAAAGGATACAGAAACGTTCTCTTGAAGTGTTCATTTTCATGGGTGAAGAAGGCTTCTTCTTCATTATCTCAAGAAGGAAAAAACCAACGACCCTTCCCCATTTGGAGCGAGCCACGGCGTTGCTCTTTGTATTCTTCACAAGAGAAAGATCAGAGAGCTTCCCCTTCAGATTTCTTGGAGAACCAGATGTCGCAAAAGAGCTGGGCTCTTCTTCTTCCATCTCTCATCTCTCACACGCAAGAACAAAACCAGCAAAACCCAAGTCAGCCTCTATTCCTCCACCTCTCACCTGCATAAAGAACACACGCACATTAACTCTCACTTGGCTCTCCTCTACCCCGGCAGAAAGCTTTCTGAAAAATAAAAAATAAATCTATTCAAGACTGTTGGGTTATTTGTTTTAATTTCTGGGTTACTCGACATTATTCTGGTGATAAAAGGGTTGTCAAATCTATTGTCACTACTCTTGCTGAGCTCCAATCTTTCTTTTTGTGGCTGCATTTTGGATATTCTAATCTACACTACTATTGTTAAGGTATGTGTATGTGGTTTTCAAATTACATAATCACTATTGAATGTCATGCTTCCATGAAATCTCAGTTGTTTATTCCTTTACGTGCATACTGAATGTTTCTTCCATGTTCAACTGCAAAATTGGAGTTTGGTTTGAGGTATCTAGTTGATTAATGTCGAAAGCCATATTGAAAGTTTGAATAAATAATAAACAATCATAAATTTTTTGTCTTTGTTTAATATTTGCTTGAGCTTTTGCAATACATCTTTTGAAACAACACTAATTTGATTATTAAAAAAAAAATTCAAAATGACACTCATGTCCAAACGACTTTGTTTGGACTTTGGACAAAAGTGTTTGATTGTTGAGCATCTTGGGATTAATGGTGTATTTTTTATCTAAAGTCGTATGTTGTAGTTGGAAAGCACATTTTCTTTGATTAAATTTGACATGGAATAATTTGCACATGTTAAAGACGATGTCTTGGTTGCACATTTTGTACATTTGGGACATGAGTGTTAATTATATTTAAAAGGAATTGGGCTTGTTTAATAAAGTATGTAATACTGAAAATGGCTAATTGTATTGTGATTAATTTTAATTTGTATGGGCTAAAATGGTTTTTTGTCAATGTAGCAAGAGCAACAGACCCATGTCCCACCATCGCTCCTTAACTCATGGCCCTCACCTAATTAATTTTAATCCTTTGAAATCGAGGCGTGCCATTTAGTTGAATTTCTATGGTCCTCGCAAACTTAAAAATGTGTAGTTACTTTAGGCGTGCTATCTCAAAAATTACTTTCTTAAACTCAGGTGAGCATTTATGTTACCCAAATCAGGGCCCTCAACAGACGATTATTACGAAAAATGTTTAGATTCCGGGATGTGTTGTTTAGCGGATTCCACGGCCTTTCCCGAACACAAAACGCGTTAGTATCTTTAGGCGCGTATTTAATAATCTTATCTCCTTAAACTCGAGTGCACATTTATGTGACTTCAAATCCAAATCTCAACGGAGTCGAAATGTGTTGACAACCACGGGTGCACCGGTGCGACGTGGTTCGAGATACATTTTCACAACGTTGCAATTCTTTGTTAAAATAATAATAATAATAATTCTTATAATAATAATAATAATCAAAAGCGGTTAAAAGTTAAAATTTGCACAGAGGTTAAAGCACATTATAAAATCAGATAAAGAGGCCAAATACGATGATTGAGCGACCGTGCTAGAACCACGGAACCCGGGAATGTCTAACACCTTCTCCCGGGTTAGCAGAATTCCTTATCCGGATTTCCGGTTCGTGGACCGTAATATAGAGTCAAACCTTTCCTCGGTTCGGGATCAAACCGGTGACTTGGGACACCATTATTTTTCCAAGTGGCGACTCTGAATTAAATAAGTTGATCCCGTTTCGATTGTCCTTTAATTGGAAAAACTCCCTCGTGCTCACGCGAGTGCGGAAAAAGGAGGTGTGACAGCTCTGGCGACTCTGCTGGGGATGGTATTAACCCAGAACTTCGGTTCAGGGTTTAAGAATTCGAGCTCAGTTAAATTGTTATTTTTGCTTATATCTGATTTCATTATATGTTTTGATTAATGTGCTACATGATTACCGCTTTGATACTAGTTGCACTGTATATACAAACTGCTATATGTTTACCGCTTTGATACTATCTGAACTGTATATACAAACTGCGCCGAGTCCTTTCTTTCTCTCACCCCGGGGATGTGCTCACTGGTTGAGACTCCCTATTCTGTTAGTGTCATACCCCGAAATAATAAAGAGGCTCGGAAAGTTTCTAAGCCGGTTGGCCTTTTGGTTCCGGAAAGGAGCTCCTTCCTCAACTCGAGTTGTCCGCTCGGGTACACAGTCTAGAACACATACCCGGGTTTTAAACTTAGAATAACGTGACTTCATGCCGGATCCCTAGTAGGAACGCTTATTTGCATCATGTTGCATTTGACTTAGGGGACTCAACACAGGGGTTGGGTCCGTCTAAGACAGGCAACCTGAAATAAAAAAAAGACCATCCTGTTGCATCCTGTTTGTTTCACGCAATTATTTGTTTCAAACTTGCATGCCGACCGATTTGTAAATATTGAGGAAAAATGAAGGAAAAAAAAAAGAGAAAAGAAAAGTAACAGTGCAGAGAGATAACTATTCATTTTTAGAAAACAAGCCAATGCCCAAGTAGTGTCGAAACTCTACCGAATTTTGAGAATAAAAAAAGGAAAAAGAGAATTGTTATTTTTATAATAGTTTGTTATTACTTAAAAGAAAAAAAAAGAAAAAACGTTTTTAATAATTAAAAAAAAAACAAGCTTTATCTTTCAAAAAAAAAAAAAGTGATTTTATTCATAAAACATAGTCATTTGTTTGTCAATAAAATGAAAATTATAATAGTTCGTTTTATATGCCCATGAATTGAAAATAATAGTTTGTTTTCAAAAATAATTCGTGTTGCTTGTTAATAATAATAATAATATATATATATATATATATATATATATATATAATAAATAATAAAAAAAACATAAAAGAAAAGGAAATGTCATTGTTTTCAAAAGTAGTTTTCTGTATCTGACCGAACTACGCTGGTTTGATTCTCCCCATTAGGTGGGATACGTAGGCAACCCTCATCGGGTCCAACCACCCCTTCAAAAAATTAAAAAAAAATGTCGAAGTTTTAGTTTTCAATAAAATCAAAGTGATGCCATTTTTGCAAATAGCCGAAGGTTCTGAAAGGACGCCGGAAGGCTGTTTTTTGCAAAAGTAGCCACTTTGAATTATTTTTAATAATTTGCGGGCACAGCCTTGAAATATTCCTTGTCGAAATGTTGCAAGGCCATAGCCGCAAAATCAAGTTCAGGTTCACACCCCGTTTGCAATCAAAAAAAAATGTCAAATTTTTGATTTTGTTATAAATAAGTCGGGTGATGCTATTCTTGCTTAAAATAAGCCGAACGTCCCTCAAAAAGACGCCGGAAGGTTGTTTTTGCAAGAATAGCCACTTTGGATTTTTTTTTAAAATAATTTGTGGACACAGCCTTGAAATATTCCCTCGCGGAAATGTCGAAAGGCTGTATCCGCGAAAAATAAGTTTTGAGTCATCACTCAACTTTACAAAAATAACCACTTTATCAAACAAGCCATTAAATGGCCGAAATTTTACTGAAATAGCTACATTTTTGCATTTGAACTTTCTCAGTCTTGTGTTGGCCTGTGTCGGTGCTGAACGATGCCCCATAGGCCCCAGGATAAAATTTTGAATTTGCATCTTCTTACATAAAATTTTGCAAAAAGAGTCACTTTGTCTAAATAAGCCATTACATGGCCAATTTATGAAAAAATAGTTTTGTGTTGGTTTATGGTGATGCCGAACGATGCCCCGTGAGCCACAGGATAAAAAAAAAATTCAAGTTTTATCTTTCTTAAATAAATTTTGCAAAAATAGCCATTTTGTCAAATAAGCCATTATGTGGCCAATTTTGTAGAAATAGTCATAAGTGACACCAAAAATATTCTTATTCTTGTAGAAATCTCCTACACAAGTTTGTAGTTGGAGTCGGCTTGTACAATTTTTATTCAAAAAAAATATAATCAAATAAACATCTCTTTATTTCTTGCATTAATTTGCAAGAACTACGCTCGGTCTGATTCATGCGGGGTCATGATACGTAGGCAATCTCCATAAGATACACAACTGTATATGTATATATATATAAAAAAAAAATGAAAAAAAAATAAAAATAAAAAAATAAAAAATGGAAGTTAATGACAAGAGAGGTTTTCAAGGATAATGGAAAAGGAAAAGCTGGAATGATGCATGTAGCGAATACATATATGGTTAACCGACTAGGTGCATTACATCCAATGTGCGATAACATATCTGTTAAACTCTGTGAACTTACCAGTTTGTTGCATTTTCAGAAAGTTTAGCGGTTGGCTTGACAGAATATTCTGGTCAATCACCATTACCATACTAGATCAAAAGGGCCAATTCTAGCAAGCATGTCTAGTTCCGGCAAAAGTCTCGATGGAGAGAAAACAGAGATACAGATAATGAAAGATGAGGTAGACCGGTTAAGACAGCAAATAATAGAGATGCACCTAGCCTGGGCTAGGGGACAGTCACCACCAAACCTTCCCACTCTTACACCAGCTCCAGAGCGTCCACCTATTGATCCCTCGACAAGTGCACCAATCTATCCATATTATCAAGGGAAAACCCTTATACATCCCAGGTTCCACCAGCTAGACAAAACACTCCTCCTCCGGTCACCCCTGTTTTCGTGGCACCCCCACCTGCTACTTTACAGAAGTCGTCCGGCGAACCGCTTTTTCAAATACATGACAATCATTGTTATGATCCTGAGCCTACCTTTAAAGCTCCTGAACCGCATTCACACACCCCTCACCGGGATAACCCGGCAGAACCGGAAAAGCACTTCAAAAGTTTGGAGCATGAGGAAGTTATTCGGAAAGTCAAAAGCCTGGAGCAATCCTTCAGGAATATGCATGGTTTAGGCAACCAAGTCAGCGTTGCTTACAAAGATCTGTGCCCATTTCCAGATGTCCAGTTGCCCGCCGGGTTCAAAATGCCCAAGTTTGATCTATACGAGGGGCATGGTGACCCAGTAGCCCATCTCCGAGGTTTCTGCAGCAAAATGCGAGGAGCCGGAGGGCGAGATAAAATTCTGATAGCTTACTTCGGTCAGAGTTTGGGAGGGTCTGCACTAGAGTGGTACACCAGGCAGGATCCCAGCAGATGGTTTACATGGGATGACTTGGCTCAAGCATTCATCGGCCAGTTTCAATATAATCTTGAAATAATCCCTGATCGCTTATCGTTGCTAAAATTAGAGAAGAAACCCGCCGAAAGCTTTAGAGAATTTGGGTTCCGCTGGAGGGAACAAGCAGCAAGGGAGATCCCCCGATGAGAGAGAACGAGATGGTAGATTACTTCTTGCAAACACTGGAGCCAACTTACTTTAGTCACCTGGTGACATCGGTTGGTAAATCTTTCAATGAGGTGGTCAAAATGGGCGGAATGATAGAAGAGGGACTTAAGTCCAATAAGATATTGAGCTATTCCGCGTTGAAAGCAACGACTCAAGCTATTCAGAATGGCACAGGGCTTGCATTCGGGAAGAAGAGAAGAGAAGAAGTTGCAACGGTAGAAGAGGGTACTTGGTCCAGATCGAAAGGTCCTTCACCTCATTACCAAGCCAGACCCTATCACCCAAATCACCCTAATCATCCTCCCCGAAACACATATCCACCACCAAGGGCTTACAACAACCCTCCAGGACCAGGTTTCCGAGGGAATCATGCCTTCAGAAAGGAAAAGACACAAAGAACCTTCACTGAGTTGGGAGAAACTTATACTGCTCTGTTCCACAAATTGAAGCAGATAGGTTTGTTAAGTCCTGTTGAGACAAGATTGCCAAATCCCCTACCCCCAAATGTGGATCGCTCGGTAAGCTGTGAGTATTGTTCAAGAGCTCCCGGACATCATACCGAGAAATGTTGGAAACTGAAACATGCAGTACAAAATCTTATTGACGCTAATAAGATCGAGGTGCAGACACCAGAGGCACCCAACATTAATCAGAATCCATTGCCAGCTCACCCTTAGACCCAACATATAAGAAGTCATGCTTGGTAATCGGGAGGAGTCTTCGGTGGTTTGTTTTGTTGTCATTTCTTTTGTCCGGGTTGTTTTCGGGGTTGTGACCCGGATCTTGTTTTGAAGTGAAACCCTCTTATCTTTCCATTTTTGGCCATTGCAGTTTGCTTAAGTCGTTTCAAGTTCCGTTTCAGTTTTGTATGCTGGTTTGCTTGATTGTATTTGAACCACTTCTCCGTTTAGTGAAACTTTTGGTCTTTTATTACCCAGTTCGTCTTTTTGTTTAGTTTTTCTATCTTTAAATTTATCATTTGTTCGAACGCCGACTCTAATGATATGGCATCGCACATAATTTTGGCCTAATATTAAGGATAAATCATGAAGCAATTCAAAGATAATCAGGTCATTTTAAAAAGAAATAAAAATGATTTGAGATTATTTAGAGCCCGAATCAGGTGAGACTGGGGCAGGTAGAACATGAAGAAACCCTTAAAGGAAAATTGGCTATGCTAAGACGGGGTTTGATTGTGATACTGAAATGAAAGTGTCATCCAGCAATACTTTAAAATGACAGATGAAAAGGCGAATGAGCGATATGGTTATCAATCAGGGCACAAACAGAAGATGTCGTGAATATGTTGTTTGAACTTGGCATGTTTTGAAAATTGGAATGACGAAGGCATTTTGTTCTGCTATCCAAACACTTTATCCGTCGTCAACCCTTTGAGCTTTATTTTAAAATCTTTCATACCCCTCCTTCGGAGTTAGTTGCAAAGACTAGAAACACAGGTTTGAAAGACAAGAGAAAAAAGGGAAGAAAAGAAAACAACAAAAGGAGATTAAGAAAAGAAAAGAAAAAGAAAAATGAATGAAAAAGAAAAACTTGAAAAAAGGGAATTGGGAACTACGTTTGACCTGATTCCTTAAAGAGGATACGTAGGCGCTTCACAGCTTGGTCATAGTATAAATAAAGAAATAAAAATCCCCAAGTAAAAAACTGGGGCAAAGAAAAATTGTGTTTATTGTAAATAAATTTAGGTCCGAAGGTTGTAAATTTTGAACCCAAAATTGATTTTGTTTTGAGCCTTCAATACCCTTTCTTTCTAGCCCTATCCAAATCCCACATTACGGTTCAAAGAAAGACCTTCCGATCAGTCTTCAAAAGATGCCGCGTCAGGCGAGGGATAAAGTCCTATCATAATATAACACACTGATTCTCAGCAGAAAAGACGCTGATTCTCAGCAGAAAGGAAATACGAGAGAGTCTTGGCAGTGACACCCCAATCCTCAGCTAAAAGTAATACAAATGAGAGAGTCTTACCGGTGAAAACCTTCACAGGCACCATAAGGCGACGAAAGCTGAGAGAAAATCAAAATGAGAGAGGCTTGAAAGTGAAAACCCTTCGGGCACTACAAGTCGAATAAAGGTGATAATCGGATGGAAATCACGAGACAGAAATCGTGAAAGGCAATTAACGACGAAGGATAGGCCATATGTGCATGTCATGACCAGTAGAGTTGGTATTCGCGTTTGATAAGTTTTTATAGATATTTCTTGCTAGAGAGTCATTTTCTTTTTCCTTTGTCTTCTATTTTGTTTCTTTTTATCTTTCTCATTTTTATCAAAAATTCCCCATCAAAGTCTGTCTAGTTAGAACAAGTGAGAAATGACTTCAAAACTTGCCACCAACTTTCCAATTATTATGCAAAGCAAGGAAATGCCATTGACGGCAGAGAAGTAGGGTGCGAAGAAGATTATTAAACTGGGCAGAAAATTTTCTTTTCAGTTTGAAAATTTTCTGGAAGTCAATACCCACTTGGGGAAGAAGGAAAGTCTTAAGGGAAATGGTCTTCGAACCAATGTCATCCTCAACAACCTTCAAGAAGAGTGAAACACCAATTTTGAGGAAATGAAAATCCACTGGCAGTGTTATCTTCAGCAAGTTCCGAGGTGGTCGGACAACACAGAGTGGTAAAGGAAGAAAGGAAATCTCATCTTCAACAAAATAACCCCCAGCAAGTTGAGAAACACAGAACGGGGAAGGGATAAATGGAAAAACCCATCCCCGGCAGGAATATCATCTCCAACAAATGAAATCATTCCCCAACAAGTTTTGGGAATCCCGAGCGAGGAAAATGGGAAAAGGAAAAACCACCCCACAGGAGCGGCACAACCGCTCACAATGTTTTGAACTAACAATTTTTCTATGATTTGAAACGAGGGAAAGAAAGTGCTATTGATAGCAGAAAGTCATGCCACAAGGAAGAACACCAATACTGGGGCAGAAAATTTTCTGCCGTTGTTGAAAATTTTCTCGGAGAAACGAGGAAGGCAATTCAAGATGACATGTCAGGTTTGTCCACCTTCAAATAGGATGTTTCAGGTTTGTCCACCTTCGAACAGGACGTCTCAGGTTTGTTCACTTTCATACATTGATACAATGGGAGTATTCGCCCTCGAATAGGATACAATGGGAGTATTCGCCCTCGAATAGGATACAATGGGAGTATTCGCCCTTGAATAGGATACAATGGGAGTATTCGCCCTCGAACTAGGATACAATGGGAGTATTCGCCCTCGAATAGGATACAATGGGAGTATTCGCCCTCGAATAGGATACAATGGGAGTATTCGCCCTCGAATAGGATACAATGGGAGTATTCGCCCTCGAATAGGATACAATAGGAGTATTCGCCCTCGAATAGAGATACAATGGGAGTATTCGCCCTCGAATAGGATACAATGGGAGTATTCGCCCTCGAATAGAATACAATGGGAGTATTCGCCCTCGAATAGGATACAATGGGAGTATTCGCCCTCGAATAGGATACAATGGGAGTATTCGCCCTCGAATAGGATACAATGGGAGTATTCGCCCTCGAATAGGATACGATGGGAGTATTCGCCCTCGAATAGGATACGATGGGAGTATTATCTTACATTGTCCTATGCATATTTTGTAAATTATTGCCAGCATGCATTTTAAATTCAAAAATTGCTACTAAAAGCAGGCGCCTACCTGTATAACAAAAGACAAGTCTTCAGTCTTTACATTGCAGGTCTTGAAACCAGTAACCCACCATAAAGCAGAGGGTTACAACAAGAGATCCCAGCGCAAATTCAAGCGCATGAGTCAAAGGAAATGAGGGAATGAAGGAAAATATTCCCAGCATCATTATCCTCAGCCGGCAAGTAAACAGTTCTAAAGATATCCCCAGCAGTCAGGAGGGAAAGCAACACGACCCAGGAAGAAAGCAATTCCGAAACAAGGAAATTTAGGAGAAATGATGGTTCAAGAGTCGATGCAGCAAGAAGAAAGTGGTGCAGGAAGCAAAGGAAGGCGACATGGATAGGATGGAGTAAGTGAGTTGATGTTGAAGTCAGGTGCCCGCCTGAAGAATGGAGTGGCGATTTATTTTCAAAAGATGTCGTTGAGGTCAGGAGCCCGCCTGAAAAATGGAGTGGCGATTTATTTTCAAAGGATGTTGTTGAAGTCAGGAGCCCGCCTGAAGAATGGAGTGGCGATTTATTTTCAAAAGATGTTGTTGAAGTCGGGAGCCCGCCTGAAGAATGGAGTGGCAATTTATTTTCAAAGGATGTTGTTGAAGTCAGGAGCCCGCCTGAAGAATGGAGTGGCGATTTATTTTCAAAAGATGTTGTTGAAGTCGGGAGCCCGCCTGAAGAATGGAGTGGCGATTTATTTTCAAAGGATGTTGTTGAAGTCAGGTGCCCGCCTGAAGAATGGAGTGGCGATTTATTTTCAAAGGATGTTGTTGAAGTCAGGAGCCCGCCTGAAGAATGGAGTGGCGATTTATTTTCAAAGGATGTTGTTGAAGTCAGGAGCCCGCCTGAAGAATGGAGTGGCGATTTATTTTCAAAGGATGTTGTTGAAGTCAGGAGCCCGCCTGAAGAATGGAGTGGCGATTTATTTTCAAAGGATGTTGTTGAAGTCAGGAGCCCGCCTGAAGAATGGAGTGGCGATTTATTTTCAAAGGATGTTGTTGAAGTCAGGAGCCCGCCTGAAGAATGGAGTGGCGATTTATTTTCAAAGGATGTTGTTGAAGTCAGGAGCCCGCCTGAAGAGAGGAATGGCGATTTATTTTCAAGAATAATAGAGCAGGTTTAAGGGAATCTGTAACGACCCGGCCCGTCGTTACGGGAATTTCCACCCCGTTACCTTGCATTTACATATATTATGCTTTTAAAACAGTATTAGAGTATATCGGGTGAGTTAGGAGTGATTTGGATTGAAAATGAAACAAATAGCATGTTTGAAGAAAGCTTGAATATGAAAAGTCAACCAAGAGTTGACTATTGAGTTAGAGTGCTCGGAATCGGATTCTGATGATTCGACTAGTTCCGGGAGACCATTTATGACTTAGGAGAGCGATCGGAATTGAATTTGGAGAACCGGTGTAGAAATAGGCTTGAATTGGCTAAGGTTGAATTTTGGCGAAATCCGAACGGTAGGTGAGATTTTGATCCGGGAGTCGGAATGGAATTCCGACAGTTGCAGTAGCTCCGTTAGGTGATTTTGGATGTGCTCGCAAAATTTCAGGGTCATTCGGACGTCGTTTGGTCGGGTTTTTGATTGAATGTGTAATTTGGAATGTTTTAAGGAATTTAGGCTTGAATCCGTGGTTAATTGGTGATTTTGATGTTTAGGATGGTGTTTTTATGATTGGAATAAGTTCGAATAAGGAATTAGGATGTGTTGGTGTGTTTGAATGAGGTCCCGGGGGCCTCGGGGTGTTTTCGGATGGTTAATCGGGAGAAAAATATGGAAAATTGCAGAAACTAGTGCACTGTTTCTGTTGTTCCGCTCCTGCGGAATTTTGGGCGCAGGAGCGGGTGCGCTGAAGCGGACCAGGAGCGCGGAAGCGCTGGGCACCGCAGAAGCGGAGCATTTTCCGCTGAAGCGGAATCGCGGAAGCGTGCAGGGAGCCGCAGAAGCGGCCATCGCAGAAGCGGAAGGGAGCCGCTTAGGCGAGTCCGCAGAGGCGGACGCCTAGTCGCAGAAGCGGAAATATCCGCAGGAGCGATCGAGTCTCCGCAGAAGCGGACGCGTAGGAGCGGAAATTCTTCCGCAGAAGCGAAAATCGCTGTAAGTAAGTGTATCGGAAGTTAGAAAAATTTCAGAACATTTCACACATTTTGGGTCTCGGCTTTAGAGGCGATTTGGGCGATTTTGAAGAGAAATTCAAGGGAAATCATCAGGGTAATCATCTATGGACTTAAACTATGATTAGTATTGATAATATTATGCAATTATATCATGAAAATGGAGGAATTTGGGGTAATTTATGGAGGATTTAGCCCTAGTCTTGGACTTTAGAAAATCAAGGTTTTGAATGGGCAAATGGAGTCCGATTTTGGTAAAATTGATATGCTTAGACTCGTATTGAGACGAGGGTTCCAGAAATGTGAATTTCGTAAATTTTCAGAATGTGGGCCCGGGGCTCGGGTTTTGACAACTTTGGGAATTTTGATGTAAATTGAGTTGTATTGATTGGGTGTCGTCCCATTGGCCTAAATTGTTGTATTTTTACTGTATTTGATCAGGATTCTACGCGTGCGGAGCTTGATTCTCGTGGCAAGGGCATTGCGGAGTAGTCGTCGCGCCGTATTGAGGTGAGTAATAGATGTGGGTGATGACCGGCGGGTTCGAAACCCCGGTATACCACTTTGTGACGCTGTATAGCGGCGAGACACGCACACTCTTGAGAGTGCGGGGTCGATCATGAACTGGAGACTATATATTAGTCCGACCTGTTGATACTGTATTTTTGGCTATTCTAGAGCCGTCGAACCTCCTTCTCGGATGGTTGTATATATATATATATATTGTGATGATGGCCACTCTTGAGCCGAGGAACCCCCTTCTTGGGCGGTTGATTATACATGTGGGCCGTGAGCCGGTTATTGGATCCCGCGAGGATCGTTATCATTGTCTTATCATATAGACATGCTAGTTTACTACTAGTCCGCAGCTATTTTTGTTATGTTGCCAATTCCAATCTCTGGAACTTGACATTACTGTTTTCCAACTGAAAAATGATAAAAGAGTTTTCAAAAACTATTTTTGAGCCTGCGAGGCTGTATCTGCATATTAGCTGACTAGTAGTGGATCGGGCTGCGCGCCGCAGCGGGATATATGTTGGATCGGACCGCACGCCGCGGAATATCTCTATGAGATGTGCTTGGGCTGTAGGAGCCCCTCCGGAGTCCGAACCCCCACGGTGAGCACGGGTACCCAAAATTGGAGTCGGGCTACACGCCGTAGCGGTCATATCATGCATTGCATTGCA
This sequence comes from Nicotiana noctiflora, assembly GCA_032618575.1. Taxonomy (NCBI): domain Eukaryota; kingdom Viridiplantae; phylum Streptophyta; class Magnoliopsida; order Solanales; family Solanaceae; genus Nicotiana; species Nicotiana noctiflora. The sequence continues at coordinate 167,018 of JASVEL010010527.1, read as the reverse complement.
TTTAGCTACATCTGCTAGCTGTTATGCTATTTATTGGTAATTGTTGGTACAGGTACAGTGAATATTGATTCTGTGACAGGGTAGCTGATTATAGCTTTACATAGTGCTTTATTGCGGATTTCTTATCTGCGCTGTCTTACCCTTGTTTATTACCACTGAGTCTGGCGGTACTCATTTTACTCCCTGCACCTTGTGTGCAGATCCAGGTACCTCTCAGCAGTGATCCAGTAGCTGTGCGAGGCGACATCTGTGGGATATACGAGGTAGCTGCAGAGTCCGCAGGACCCGATATTCCTTTCCACTATCTTTTGATTTTGTATTGACATTTCTTTCCGCACTTGGTATTTTGTAAACCTTTACACACTCATGTTCAGTAGAGGCTCATGACTCTTGACCCTTGGTCTATGGGAGTTGATGTATTATGGGACTTGTTTCCCCCGTTTTCGTCACATATATCGCTGTTATTTCTTGAATTAATTTGCTTAAATGGGTTAAAGAGAGCTTCTAGCTCCGTGGTTGATATGGATTGGTCAGGCTGGCTTAGCAATGTGCTGGGCGCCATCACGACCGGATTTGGGGTCGTGACAAGTTGGTATCAGAGCCTAGGTTTACTAGGCCTCGTGAGTCTTGAGCCGGTTGGTAGAGTCTTGTGGATCGGTACGGGGACGCCTGTACTTATCCTCGGGAGGCTGCGAACCTTTAGGAAACACTTCACATTTCTTGGAATTCTTATCGTGCGCACTTGATTCAGCTTGAGATATAATTTTTGAAATTCCTTCCACACGTCCGTGTACGCATCGAGCGCTCAGTAATGTGATTGCCTTATGGCTTGTGATTTCCTCGAATGAGGGGCGAGATATAATCTCGGTGAGTTCATGTTGGGCCAGTCAGGATGACTTGAGGCTGGACCTTGTTTATGACTTGAGCATTGAGGTGCTGATTTTGTGAGTGGTGGCAATAGATAATGTATTGAGGGTTTGAAACCCCGTATTTGCACTATAAAGTGATGTGCTGAGATGGAATACGCGTCATGTGACGAGCGTGGTGGTATTATGACTGAGGATTTGGACTTGATCCTTCCCGATTGATTATTACTGTGTAAAGTGACTAAGACTAGGCTTATATCTATGTACTTGGGCTAGTAGCCATGTTTGGGGCCTTGTGCCGATCTGTAGAGTATTATGGAAGGTTTACTAATGGATGAGTTGTTAATTGTTCGACTCTTATCTAAACTGTTGTGTAGCCCCGAGCTATGGGCGTGGTGAATATTTATCATATCTCGTAATTGAAAGGTATTGATATGTGTCATGATTCGAGCAGATACATCGCAGGTTCAAGTATAAATTGTGATGATATAATTCGTGTAGTATTGATATTTAATGTTGTTGAAATACATTGTGATATCTTGTTGAGTTGTGGAAGTATAGCTAGGATGGTTTGGTGATTCTCTGGCGGGTGGATAGGCCAATTTACAAAGGAAACTCTGCCGAAATTTTTGGAAAATTCGGGACTTAGAAAAGATTTTGTCACCTAAAGAGGGGGCGTAACTGTTGTGTGTGAATGAATGCAAGAATTGCAAAAGAGTTAATATTTCCGATGATTCGAATCTCCGCCGAAGCTTGTAAATGACTTGAGTTTAATATCATACTAACATTTCGGCATCACTTGAGTAATACTGATATGAGTGGTTGAAAGTGCTTTGATGAATGGCTTCGAGCTAAGTTGGGGAGGTTGCTATTGATTAACCGATTGCACTATTGTGTGCTATGTTGATTCTGTCTCTAAGTATGTTGGAAAATTCTGATAAAGGTTATGGTGCTTCGTAGATGTGAAGAAATACTAGGGTATTTTGAACTGAGGTTGGTAAGGAATGCTTGGTGTATAGAAAAGAGTGATAGCTAATAGTATCCGTATGTAATCATGATCTGCAGTGTCAGAATTCTAATAAGGCACGAGTGGTTCTGTTCAATAAGACAGTTGAATTACAACTGAATAAGGATGACTGACGCCTGAGAATTGTTTACGGTGTTCAAGATTTTACTTGTAACAGCCGGGTGTCTCAAAATTGTACATGTGGCTAAAGATGGTGGTTTCGTTAGAAGAGATCGGTACTTGTGTTATATTATGTGAATGAAGGGATTCTATGTAATCCGTATTGGAAGGTAATGATAACGAATTCAAATCGCAAGAGGTTCTTCAAAATAAAGTATTGTAGGATGTGATCCTTCTGGAAATTTGAGAGAGTATTCAGTGGCCTATATGTCTCAGACCGTGTGGTCTTATGTACGAGTCTCGTGTGGAATGAGTTCATGTGTTATGGTGCTACGGTAGTGGCTAATATTAAATCAAAGATGAATCAGAAAGGAAACTGGGTAAATGGAACAACTTGTTAATAAACCGAAGCGGTATGATAAAGAATACGACTAATTCCTGGTATGTGGTTGAAGTAAGGAGTCTTGCAGATATTGTGCAATAAAGCTTTTGAGTGTTGGCAGTCGTGTAACCCGGTATGAGTATAATATGGGTATAAGGACTCAGTCCTGGCAGTTTAACTTATGCAATGAATGGGAAGAAATAGTTTGTGATGTGTTTTATCATGGTTTGAAGATGAGTATATTCCTATCGATATGCGAAGCGTGGAATGTGTAATGAGTTTTCTTCTATATGGGATCACGAAAGTCCTTGACTAGTTGAGTGCGCCAATGTTGAGGCGGAGGAAAGGGATATGAATTTTCATGTTGTCTTAGTGTGATATGGTATACACGATGTGTTATGGAAAGTTGATAATGGTATATTCTAGGTTTTGAGATCAGTTCATAATATATGGAAAGTCAATAAAATTATTGAGCAGCGCGGACAGCTGCTGGTGATTTAAGAAAATGGTACTGCTATTCTAGTAATTTGGCAGGGTATATGGTGCAAAGGGACAAGGTAATGTAAACCGATAATATCCATGGTAGAGTGGTATTCTCTTGTTGGATCGACTAAAATAATTGAGTCGTTGATGGCATAATGAAATTTCTGAATGGCTGTCGTGGTATGAATGGACGCTTGATGTGCGTTATGTATATGTACGGTGAAATACGGAATCGGGCATAGTGATTCATATGTTATATATGTGTAGGAGACTTGAAATTCTCGTTAATCCGCCTATGCAGGTAGTTGTATATCGTGTGCATCGACACCGTTTTGTGATTATTGGAAATCGGAAGCCTTAGAGGCTCTCTCTTGACTTGATAAAACGAATTCGGATTATGATACTTGATTGCTGACTGGTTGACATAAGCCAGGTCGTCTAGACTAATGTGATATGGGCTATGTCGGAAAATGGCACAAATTGCGTAGCAGCAGAGAGCATCAGAGTATGCTCCAACAGAGTAGTTGTACACAGGACCAGCGGACGGCTGGTAGGCATTGCTTTGTCAGTTGGACCTTAGTGGCGGATGTTAGTGTAGAAGTATCTACCATTGATTCAGTTCCAGTATTGAGAAACGTTGTCGGATGCGTTTCATGTGGCCAAACTTGAGGCGATATATGTTTATTATGATGAGCAACTTGACTCGACGCGTATTCATTTGACGAGGGTTACTTGGATCGGGTGGCACGCCGCCACAGGTATGGTATCTAGATCGGGTGGCACGCCGCCACGGGTATGTCATTGGAGCGGGTTGCACGCCGCAACAGAATATTGTGAAAATATAGTTAGTTATATGCTACCTGGTATACAATACCTCCTGGCTTCTGAGGAAGAGTCTGTATTGAGTATCGCTTGGCGAATGGCACATCGGTTGTGTTCTTTCAGGATTTGATAGCATACGTTAATTGTTTCACCGTGGGTGAGGTTGATTGCTTGGGTTCAGACCTAAATATGTGTGTAGCTGATCGTTTTGAGCTTGGTAAATTGGGGTGCTTCATGAATAATAATGTTTGGATAAAATCATGAATCGTGGCAAGGCCGCATGATGTTATGACCTCTCGAGGAGGATTCAGGTACTTTATTTCTATAATACGAGACGCGGTCTCAGTTCTATATTATGATGGCACAGAGGGATTAAATTGCGGCTCTATTTGCTGGAGACAGTTGTCATGAATTGAGCTGTCATGATTCGAGTGTGTGCATACGTTTCTATTTGAGCCTATGTTGTGCTCGTCGTGGCTTAGGCCGGTGTTGAGGTGTCTTATCACCAGTGCGGTGTGTTATAATCGAAATGGTCGTTGGAGCCAATAATGAATGTGAGTATATGTGATTTCAGTTGGTTAGAAAGATTTGGGTCCGGAATCTGTTGTGGTATCAGTTAAAAGTGAAATGGATTCATGAATGGTTGACCCGAGAGATGGATTCGATATATCGCGTGTTTGGTTGCCGTGGGCATGATATGAAGGTGTTGGAACAAGACTCTATCTAATGGAAAAGGTTTTTCAGCTAGTATTTGGTGATTGTGGCCAGTTGTTGTGATTAGAGACTATCGTCTCGAGTGATTGGGTTGTGTGATACATCATATGATCTCACCCGGAGTAGTGAGTATGGGTTATTGTAGTGGATTCAAGTGTATCCTGAGTATAGGCATGAGATTTGCAATTGGCATATGATTTCAGAAAGTACAATGTGCTTTATGGTTAAGATGGTCTGTGAAATTTTGACTATATGGTGTTTTCGGACTTATGTGAGATAAGGGTGACGTATGATCGCCCTAATATATGCTTGGTAAGGTCATTCAGCTATTGGGTTGCTTCTAGTACAACTCTGAGTACGCTCGCGGACGAGCGTTTGTTTAAGTTGGGGAGAATGTAACGACCCGGCCCGTCGTTACGGGAATTTCCACCCCGTTACCTTGCATTTACATATATTATGCTTTTAAAACAGAGTATTAGAGTATATCGGGTGAGTTAGGAGTGATTTGGATTGAAAATGAAACAAATAGCATGTTTGAAGAAAGCTTGAATATGAAAAGTCAACCAAGAGTTGACTATTGAGTTAGAGTGCTCGGAATCGGATTCTGATGATTCGACTAGTTCCGGGAGGTGAATTGTGACTTAGGGGAGCGATCGGAATTGAAATTGGAGACCCGGTGTAGAAATAGGCTCGAATTGGCTAAGGTTGAATTTTGGCGAAATCCGAACGGTAGGTGAGATTTTGATCCGGGAGTCGGAATGGAATTCCGACAGTTGCAGTAGCTCCGTTAGGTGATTTTGGATGTGCCTGCAAAATTTCAGGTCATTCGGACGTCGTTTGGTCGGGTTTTTGATTGAATGTATAATTTGGAATGTTTTAAGGAATTTAGGCTTGAATCCGTGGTTAATTGGTGATTTTGATGTTTAGGATGGTGTTTTTATGATTGGAATAAGTTCGAATAAGGAATTAGGATGTGTTGGTGTGTTTGAATGAGGTCCGGGGGCCTCGGGGTGTTTTCGGATGGTTAATCGGGAGAAAAATATGGAAAATTGCGGAAACTGGTGCACTGCTTCTGTTGTTTCCGCTCCTGCGGAATTTTGGGCGCAGGAGCGGGTGCGCTGAAGCGGACCAGGAGCCGCAGAAGCGGCGACCGCAGAAGCGGAGCATTTTCCGCTGAAGCGGAAACGCGGGAGCGGACAGGGAGCCGCAGAAGCGGCCATCGCAGAAGCGGAAGGGGAGCCGCTTAGGCGAGTCCGCAGAAGCGGACGCCTAGTCGCAGAAGCGGAAATATCCGCAGGAGCGATCGAGTCTCCGCAGAAGCGGACGCGTAGGAGCGGAAATTCTTCCGCAGAAGCGAAAATCGCTGTAAGTTAAGTGTATCAGAAGTTAGAAAAATTTCAGAACATTTCACACATTTTGGGTCTCGGCTTTAGAGGCGATTTGGGCGATTTTGAAGAGAAATTCAAGGGAAATCATCAGGGTAATCATCTATGGACTTAAACTATGATTAGTATTGGTAATATTATGCAATTATATCATGAAAATGGAGGAATTTGGGGTAATTTATGGAGGATTTAGCCCTAGTCTTGGACTTTAGAAAATCAAGGTTTTGAATGGGCAAATGGAGTCCGATTTTGGTAAAATTGATATGCTTAGACTCGTATTGAGACGAGGGTTCCAGAAATGTGAATTTCGTAAATTTTCAGAATGTGGGCCCGGGGCTCGGGTTTTGACAACTTTGGGAATTTTGATGTAAATTGAGTTGTATTGATTGGGTGTCGTCCCATTCGCCTAAATTGTTGTATTTTTACTGTATTTGATCAGATTCTACGCGTGCGGGGCTTGATTCTCGTGGCAAGGGCATTGCGGAGTAGTCGTCGCGCCGTATTGAGGTGAGTAATAGATGTGGGTGATGACCGGCGGGTTCGAAACCCCGGTATACCACTTTGTGACGCTGTATAGCGGCGAGACACGCACACTCTTGAGAGTGCGGGGTCGATCATGAACTGGAGACTATATATTAGTCCGACCTGTTGATACTGTATTTTTGGCTATTCTAGAGCCGTCGAACCTCCTTCTCGGATGGTTGTATATATATATATATTGTGATGATGGCCACTCTTGAGCCGAGGAACCCCCTTCTTGGGCGGTTGATTATACATGTGGGCCGTGAGCCAGTTATTGGATCCCGCGAGGATCGTTATCATTGTCTTATCATATAGACATGCTAGTTTACTACTAGTCCGCAACTATTTTTGTTATTATGCCAATTCCAATCTCTGGAACTTGACATTACTGTTTTCCAACTGAAAAATGATAAAAGAGTTTTCAAAAACTATTTTGAGCCTGCGAGGCTGTATCTGCATATTAGCCGACTAGTAGTGGATCGGGCTGCGCGCCGCAGCGAGATATATGTTGGATCGGACTGCACGCCGCAGGAATATCTCTATGAGATGTGCTTGGGCTGTAGGAGCCCCTCCGGAGTCTGAACCCCCACGGTGAGCACGGGTACCCAAAATTGGAGTCGGGCTACACGCCGTAGCGGTCATATCATGCATTGCATTGCATTTAGCTACATCTGCTAGTTGTTATGCTATTTATTGGTATTTTGTTGGTACAGGTACAGTGAATATTGATTCTATGACAGGGTAGCTGATTATAGCTTTACATAGTGCTTTATTGCGGATTTCTTATCTGCGCTGTCTTACCCTTGTTTATTACCACTGAGTCTGGCAGTACTCATTTTACTCCCTGCACCTTGTGTGCAGATCCAGGTACCTCTCAGCAGTGATCCAGTAGCTGTGCGAGGCGACATCCGTGGGATATACGAGGTAGCTGCAGAGTCCGCAGGACCCGATATTCCTTCCCACTGTCTTTTGATTTTGTATTGACATTTCTTTCCGCACTTGGTATTTTGTAAACCTTTACACACTCGTGTTCAGTAGAGGCTCATGACTCTTGACCCTTGGTCTATGGGAGTTGATGTATTATGGGACTTGGTTCCCCGTTTTCGTTACATATATCGTTGTTATTTCTTGAATTAATTTGCTTAAATGGGTTAAAGAGAGCTTCTAGCTCCGTGGTTGATATGGATTGGTCAGGCTGGCTTAGCAATGTGCTGGGCGCCATCACGACCGGATTTGGGGTCGTGACAAGTTGGTATCAGAGCCTAGATTTATTTTCAAAGGATGTTGTTGAAGTCAGGAGCCCGCCTGAAGAATGGAGTGGCGATTTATTTTCAAAAGATGTTGTTGAAGTCAGGAGCCCGCCTGAAGAGAGGAATGGCGATTTAGTTTCAAAAGAGGTTGAAGTCAGGAGCCCGCCTGAAGAGAGGAATGTCGTTTTATTTTCTAAGTTGATGTTGAAGTCAGGAGCCCGCCTGAAGAGAGGAATGGCGATTTATGTCAAAAGATGTTGTTGAAGTCAGGGAGCCCGCCTGAAGAATGGAGTGGCGATTTATTTTGAAGTTGTAGTTGAAGTCAGGGAGCCCGCCTGAAGAATGGAGCAGCGATTTATTTTTGAAGTTGGTTGAAGTCAGGGAGCCCGCCTGAAGAATGGAGTGGCGATTTATTTTGAAGTTGTAGTTGAAGTCAGGGAGCCCGCCTGAAGAATGGAGCGGCGATTTATTTTTGAAGTTGGTTAAGGAAAGCGGCAGAGTGTAACGGAAATCCCCAGCATGAATCAGAAGGAAGGCAACCAGAATGCGAGTCAACAGTCCGAGGGGATCAACAGAAGTTTAGTCACAATAAACAAAAAGAAAAAAAGAGGCATGAAGCCAATCCAAAATGCAGAAGTTGATGAAAGATGTGGCATGCTCAAGACATGGCCGAGGTCACAAGCACTGTATACCTGGTGAAGATTGAACTAGCACCTACAACTAGCAAGTACCAATATTCAAATTTAGAGTCCGCATGAAGCACCAACCAATACTCGAGATCAAGCTTCGGAAGACTTATAGATAGGAATTTTGTAACTAGTAGCTGATAGGCTTAGTTAGTCTTTTTCATGTTTTGATTTTTGATGTAATAACAGGACTACAGACCGGAACCTCGACGGAACGGAACCTCGGCGAAACGGCACCTCGACCGGCTCTCCACCTCGGTTACTCCACTTCCTCACTCACTTTCGAACTACACGTGGCCTGATTCCTTTATAGCCAAGGATATGTAGGCAGCTCAGATACAAGGGCTCGGTCACATTCCTCTTCTTTTAGTTTAGTCCCTCCGAATAAGGGTCGGGTCAAAAACACTTGTCTAGTCGTTCTTTGTCTGAAAACTCTTTGTGTTTTCAGTCAAAGAGGGGCAGCTGTAAATGCGTGATTTTTGACCCTCCCCGAGATTTTTCATATTTTTAGCGTAAAATATTTAGTTTAGTTTTAATATAGCTATTTTAGCTAAATTTGACTCTTTTACTTTATTTTTACCTCAAAATGAAAAATAACAAAAATATGGTTTTATTAATGTTTCGTAGTCATTTTAAACTTGAAAAATACAAAAATAGTACTTTATATTTTTTATCTTTTTATAAAAAAACGAAAATAATAAAAAAAATAGTTTCATTAATATTTTGTAGTTATTTTAAACTTGAAAAATATAAAAATAGTACTTTATATTTTTATCTTTTTATAAAAACGAAAATAATAAAAAATAGTTTCATAACTATTTTGTAGTTATTTTAAACTTTAAAAATATAAAAAATAGTTTTATTTTAATTATAAGTATTATATTTATTTTGATTACATATGATTAATTAAATAACACCATTCTCGGTTCCGGGCGAAGAATAATATTCAGGTTCAAACTACCCGGTTTTATAATTTTCGGAACTAGCCCGTCATAATCCTAGTCCACTACACTAAGGGGGACAATACATAATGGGATGGGGGAATAAGAAGAAAAAGACAAGAAGAAAAAGACAAAGGGATAAAAACAAAAAGAAAAAGACAAGAAGAAAAAGACAAAGGGATAAAAACAAAAAGAAAAAAACAAAAAAGGCATGGAGGTTATTTTTAAAAAAAGAAAAAAAAACAATAAGAAGAGGAAGAGAGCACTGCTCTCCCACAGATTTTTTTTGGAAAACAAAAAAAAGAAACGAGAGAAAAAGAAGGAAAGAACACAACAAAGAAAAATACAATACAAAGGAAAAAGAGAGAAAAAAGGATACAGAAACGTTATGTTGAAGTGTTCATTTCTTGGGTGAAGAAGGCTTCTTCTTCATTATCTCAAGAAGGAAAAAACCAACGACCCTTCCCCATTTGGAGCGAGCCACGGCGTTGCTCTTTGTATTCTTCACAAGAGAAAGATCAGAGAGCTTCCCCTTCAGATTTCTTGGAGAACCAGATGTCGCAAAAGAGCTGGGCTCTTCTTCTTTCATCTCTCATCTCTCACACGCAAGAACAAAACCAGCAAAACCCAAGTCAGCCTCTATTCCTCCACCTCTCACCTGCATAAAGAACACACGCACATTAACTCTCACTTGGCTCTCCTCTACCCTGGCAGAAAGCTTTCTGAAAAATAAAAAATAAATCTATTCAAGACTGTTGGGTTATTTGTTTTAATTTCTAGGTTACTCGACATTATTCTGGTGATAAAAGGGTTGTCAAATCTATTGTCACTACTCTTGCTGAGCTCCAATCTTTCTTTTTGTGGCTGCAATTTGGATATTCTAATCTACACTACTATTGTTAAGGTATGTGTATGTGGTTTTCAAATTACATAATCACTATTGAATGTCATGCTTCCATGAAATCTCAGTTGTTTATTCCTTTACGTGCATACTGAATGTTTCTTCCATGTTCAACTGCAAAATTGGAGTTTGGTTTGAGGTATCTAGTTGATTAATGTCGAAAGCCATATTGAAAGTTTGAATAAATAATAAACAATCATAAATTTTTTGTCTTTGTTTAATATTTGCTTGAGCTTTTGCAATACATCTTTTGAAACAACACTAATTTGATTATTAAAAAAAAAAATTCAAAGTGACACTCATGTCCAAACGGCTTTGTTTGGACTTTGGACAAAAGTGTTTGATTGTTGAGCATCTTGGGATTAATGGTGTATTTTTTATCTAAAGTCGTATGTTGTAGTTGGAAAGCACATTTTCTTTGATTAAATTTGACATGGAATAATTTGCACATGTTAAAGACGATGTCTTGGTTGCACATTTTGTATATTTGGGACATGAGTGTTAATTATATTTAAAAGAAATTGGGCTTGTTTAATAAAGTATGTAATACTGAAAATGGCTAATTGTATTGTGATTAATTTTAATTTGTCTGGGCTAAAATGGTTTTTTGTCAATGTAGCAAGAGCAACAGACCCATGTCCCACCATCGCTCCTTAACTCATGGCCCTCACCTAATTAATTTTAATCCTTTGAAATCGAGGCGTGCCATTTAGTTGAATTTCTATGGTCCTCGCAAACTTAAAAATGCGTAGTTACTTTAGGCGTGCTATCTCAAAAATTACTTTCTTAAACTCAGGTGAGCATTTATGTTACCCAAATCAAAATCTCAACAGACGATTATTACGAAAAATGTTTAGATTCCGGGATGTGCTGTTTAGCGGATTCCACGGCCTTTCCCGAACACAAAACGCGTTAGTATCTTTAGGCGCGTATTTAATAATCTTATCTCCTTAAACTCGAGTGCACATTTATGTGACTCAAATCCAAATCTCAACGGAGTCGAAATGTGTTGACAACCACGGGTGCACTGGTGCGACGTGGTTCGAGATACATTTTCACAACGTTGCAATTCTTTGTTAAAATAATAATAATAATAATTCTTATAATAATAATAATAATAATCAAAAGCGGTTAAAAGTTAAAATTTGCACAGAGGTTAAAGCACATTATAAAATCAGATAAAGAGGCCAAATACGATGATTGAGCGACCGTGCTAGAACCACGGAACCCGGGAATGTCTAACACCTTCTCCCGGGTTAGCAGAATTCCTTATCCGGATTTCCGGTTCGTGGACCGTAATATAGAGTCAAACCTTTCCTCGGTTCGGGATCAAACCGGTGACTTGGGACACCATTATTTTTCCAAGTGGCGACTCTGAATTAAATAAGTTGATCCCGTTTCGATTGTCCTTTAATTGGAAAAACTCCCTCGTGCTCACGCGGGTGCGGAAAAAGGAGGTGTGACAATTGGTGATTGAAACCTTCAAGGTTTCCCATGACTCTGGGAGTGTTGCCAGCACCATAAGAGCAAGTACCTCGTCATCGAACTTTATGCCCATTCCCGATAACTGGTCGACAATCCCTTGTATTTCATTAAGGTGATCGGCCACAGTTGTCCCTTCTACATATTTTACTTGCATTAATTTTGTCAAGTAAAATAATTTGTTGTTACCCGTTTTAGAGGCATACAACTCCTCGAGCTTGTTCCATAACGACCTTGCATGTGTCACACCAGAAATATGGTTGTACACATTATCTTCAACAAATTGTCGTATGTAGCCGCATACTTGGTTGTGCTCAAATTCCCAGTCCTCGTTTGACTTGTCTTCAGGTTTCTGAGCACTGAACACCGGCAGGTGCATCTTCGTCACAAACAGGAGATCCTTCATCTTGTTTCTCCATAAGTGGTAATTTATGCCGTTTAGGTTGACCATCTTGCTTGTCCTTGCCTCCATATTTCCGATGGTGAATAGTAACTGTAGGTATGAATAGTGCCCGTATGGATGAATAGTACTCGTACGTATGAATAGTACCGTACGTATGAATGGTATTATAACCAAAGCTCTGATACCACTTGTTAGGACCCGGTGGCACTAAACACTTCTTCACGGCGGGAAAAATAAATGATCAACGAAAAATAAATGACACAAAGAATTTAACGTGGTTCACCTAAAACGTTTAGGCTACGTCCACAAACCCGGGCACCAACTTCCACTAAAACTTTTAGTAGGCTTACAAAGAGAGACTTCTCCAATAGTTTGGAGGTACAACAATTTCCCGAGCTCTACCCAAAATAGTGGCGCACACAAAAGTGTTTCCCGAAAATACCCGACTAGTATTTTACTCACGATTTTGTCACTCCCCCTTTAGAAAAACTTCCTAAAGAAAAACAAACTCTCTCTTTCTCTCTAACTCTTATAATTGAGTTATTGAATGTTTTTGGTGTGTTTAAAACAATGAGATGAGGGGGGTATTTATAGTTTTGAGATAGGGACCAAAAGTGCAAATCTCATCTATCAAGAAGGATCAATTTGTAATATTCCCATCTCACCTACCATTTATTGATGTCATTGCTTACATCAATAATCAAATTGGAGGAAGCTTCTAACAAGCTCCACTGGGGAGATTTCTTCCTCTGCATGTTTCATACACTCATTGTGCAATTATTTCGTCAGTCTGATTAAGATGCTTAATATTACTGGTTGGAGCGTTTTCAAAAGCGTTTTCGGGGTGAGCCCCGGGGCAAGCCTCGAGGAGGGGCAGGGCATAGTAATAACACACGGGGGCAATCCGAGGGAAAGTATTGTGAGGCGTAAGCCCCATTATATTGTTCTGGACATACGCGTAGGCGTTGGGCGAGTTTTGCTCGAGGCGTAAGTCCAGAAAATCCCCAGAAATGTTTTCCAAATTAGAACGAAAATTGCTAAACAAGTCCCTAGTTTAACTTACTACTATATTAAAAGCACGGATGTCCTTAGCAAAATGTCGTTCGCCTTTTTTACCCCTTAAAAATAAATTTCACACTGGACAAAATAGTCATTTAATTATTTTCCTAAAATTTTGGAATTCAAAATCAATTAAAATTGTACATATCATATCTTTCCTTATTTAAAATTATATGTAATTAGTCCTAATATATAGGTCTCACGCATACTATGACTCAAAACAATAATTCCTTTTTTGGAGAAAACAAACTTAAGGTTTAAACGATAGCAATTTGCTTAGTTGACCAATAAATATCTTCATCTATTTATATCTTAATTTTAATAGAAAACATATCCAATTTTAGACAAACTCAATTGTAAATGAAAAGACATTAAGTTTTTCTCCAAAAATTCCAAATATTCAACATTATTCATTTATAAACTTTATATTGTCACTTATCAAATTTTTATGAGCTATAAGACAACATTGTCATTCGAAAAGACTAAAAGAATTAATTTTTGCTATTTATTTTATTAAACAGATATTAATGAAAGTATTTTTATGTTATTGTTTTGTTTTCATATATATATATATGAGCCCCGGGGCAAGCCTCGAGGAGGGGCAGGGCATAGTAATAACATACGGGGGCAATCCGAGGGAAAGTATTGTGAGGCGTAAGCCCCATTATATTGTTCTGGACATACGCGTAGGCGTTGGGCGAGTTTTGCTCGGGGCGTAAGTCCAGAAATCCCCAGAAAATCTTTCCAAATTAGAACGAAAATTGCTAAACAAGTCCCTAGTTTAACTTACTACTATATTAAAAGCACGAATGTCCTTAGCAAAATATCGTTCGCCTTTTTTACCCCCTTAAAAATAAATTTCACACTAGACAAAATAGTCATTTAATTATTTTCCTAAAATTTGGAATTCAAAATCAATTAAAATTGTACATATAATATCTTTCCTTATTTAAAATTATATGTAATTAGTCCTAATATATAGGTCTCACGCATACTATGACTCAAAACAATATTTCATTTTTTGGAGAAAACAAACTTAAGGTTTAAAAGATTGCAATTTGCTTAGTTGACCAATAAATATCTTCATCTATTTATATCTTAATTTTAATAGAAAACATATCCAATTTTAGACAAACTCAATTGTAAATGAAAAGACATTAACTTTTTCTCCAAAAATTCCAAATATTCAACATCATTCATTTATAAACTTTATATTGTCACTTATCAATTTTTTATGAGCTATAAGACAACATTGTCAATCGAAAAGACTAAAAGAATTAATTTTTGCTATTTATTTTATTAAACAGATCTTAATGAAAGTATGTTTATGTTATTGTTTTGTTTTCATATATATATATATATTCAACATCATTCATTTATAAACTTTATATTGTCACTTATCAATTTTTTATGAGCTATAAGACAACATTGTCAATCGAAAAGACTAAAAGAATTAATTTTTGCTATTTATTTTATTAAACAGATCTTAATGAAAGTATGTTTATGTTATTGTTTTGTTTTCATATATATATATATATTCAACATCATTCATTTATAAAGCGTTTTCGGGGTGAGCCCCGGGGCAAGCCTCGAGGAGGGGCAGGGCATAGTAATAACACACGGGGGCAATCCGAGGGAAAGTATTGTGAGGCGTAAGCCCCATTATAATGTTCTGGACATACGCGTAGGCGTTGGGCGAGTTTTGCTCGGGGCGTAAGTCCAGAAAATCCCCATAAATATTTTCCAAATTAGAACAAAAATTACTAAACAAGTCCCTAGTTTAACTTACTACTATATTAATAGCACGAATGTCCTTAGCAAAATGTCGTTCGCCTTTTTTACCTCTTAAAAATAAATTTCACACTAGATAAAATAGTCATTTAATTATTTTCCTAAACTTTTGGAACTCAAAATCAATTAAAATTGTACATATAATATCTTTCCTTATTTAAAATTATATGTAATTAGTCCTAATATATAGGTCTCACGCATACTATGACTCAAAACAATATTTCCTTTTTTGGAGAAAACAAACTTAAGGTTTAAAAGATTGCAATTTGCTTAGTTGACCAATAAATATCTTTATCTATTTATATCTTAATTTTAATAGAAAACATATCCAATTTTGGACAAACTCAATTGTAAATGAAAAGACATTAAGTTTTTCTCCAAAAATTCCAAATATTCAATATTATTCATTTATAAACTTTATATTGTCACTTATCAATTTTTTATGAGCTATAAGACAACATTGTCAATCGAAAAGACTAAAAGAATTAATTTTTGCTATTTATTTTATTAAACAGATCTTAATGAAAGTATGTTTATGTTATTGTTTTGTTTTCATATATATATATATATTCAACATCATTCATTTATAAACTTTATATTGTCACTTATCAATTTTTTATGAGCTATAAGACAACATTGTCAATCGAAAAGACTAAAAGAATTAATTTTTGCTATTTATTTTATTAAACAGATATTAATGAAAGTATTTTTATGTTATTGTTTTGTTTTCATATATATATATATGAGCCCCGGGGCAAGCCTCGAGGAGGTATATATATATATGAGCCCCGGGGCAAGCCTCGAGGAGGGGCATGGCGTAGTAATAACACACGGGGGCAATCCGAGGGAAAGTATTGTGAGGCGTAAGCCCCATTATAATGTTCTGGACATACGCGTAGGCGTTGGGCGAGTTTTGCTCGGGGCGTAAGTCCAGAAAATCCCCATAAATATTTTCCAAATTAGAACAAAAATTACTAAACAAGTCCCTAGTTTAACTTACTACTATATTAATAGCACGAATGTCCTTAGCAAAATGTCGTTCGCCTTTTTTACCTCTTAAAAATAAATTTCACACTAGATAAAATAGTCATTTAATTATTTTCCTAAACTTTTGGAACTCAAAATCAATTAAAATTGTACCTATCATATCTTTCCTTATTTAAAATTATATGTAATTAGTCCTAATATATAGGTCTCACGCATACTATGACTCAAAACAATATTTCCTTTTTTGGAGAAAACAAACTTAAGGTTTAAAAGATTGCAATTTGCTTAGTTGACCAATAAATATCTTTATCTATTTATATCTTAATTTTAATAGAAAACATATCCAATTTTGGACAAACTCAATTGTAAATGAAAAGACATTAAGTTTTTCTCCAAAAATTCCAAATATTCAATATTATTCATTTATAAACTTTATATTGTCACTTATCATTTTTTTATGAGCTATAAGACAACATTGTCATTTCAAAAGACTAAAAGAATTAATTTTTGCTATTTATTTTATTAAACAGATCTTAATGAAAGTATGTTTATGTTATTGTTTTGTGTTTTCTATATATATATATATATATATATATATATATATATATATATATATATATATATATATATATATATATATATATATATATATATATATATATATATATATAATATCTAATAATAATAATAATTTTATAATATATTTAAATAAAAGTCCTCGTAATCATAATAAGCTATCCGAATACTTCTATGATCAACATTTCTCTCATTACTGAGTTAGCTGGGATTACCATTTATTTTTCGGAAAAGGTCCAAATATCCCCTTGAACTTTACGATAAGGTCTATATATAACCCTCGTTAAAAGTTTGGCCCAACTACAACCCTGCTGTTATACTATTGGCCCGATACCCCCTTTATTTTGAACAGAGCCAAATACCCCTCGACTTTACGATAAGGTAGATATAACCCTCATCTTTTTAACAAAATATTTTTGAAAATAATATTTGTTGAAAATAATTTATTTTACAAAAAAAATAATTTTTACAAATTTATTTTTCCAGTTTGTACAAAAATAAATCATTAAAATAACTGACAAATGAAGAAGAAAAATATTTTTCAAAAGCGAAAATAATTTATTAAAAATATTTTATTCAGTTTTTAAAAAACGAAAATATTTTTTAAAAAAAGGCAGAATAGCCTCGTAGGCACTTGTATGTGACGACCCAAAGGGTCATCACTTGTTTTATTAATCATTCTGAGCTTTCGAGGTCTTGAAAACCTCATTTATAGTTGCCTCTGTGTGCACAGTCCGGACGCGAAGCTGGAAATTGTTTTTATATTGAAACATATGAAATATGTGGAAATTTTAAAGAATTTTGATATTAATATTGATATGGTTGACTTTGGTCAATATTTTTGGTAAACGAACCCGGATCCGTGATTTGATGGTCCTAGAAAATCCGTAGAAAAATATGGAACTTGGGCGTGTGCCCGGAATTGAAATCCGAGGTCTAGAACCCCGGTAAAAGAATTTTTCTGTTAAATTGTTTTCTGAAAATGTTTAAGGAAAATGAAACTGAATTTTGATTAAAAAGTACTGGTATCGGGCTCGTATTTTGGTTCCGACGCCCGATACAGGTCATATATATTGGTTAAGCGCTTCCTGGAAAGTTTGGTTGAAAACGGACGTCGTTTGACGTGTTTCGGCCTTAAATTGAAAATTTTGAAAGTTATGAAAATTTGAAAGGATTCTTGAGTTTTAAGGCTCAATTCATGGATTTTGATGTTATTTTAGCGATTTGATCGCGCGAGCAAGTTCGTATGATGTTTTTAAGTTAGTGTGCATATTTGGTTTGGAGCCCCGAGGGCTCGGGAGTGTTTCGGAGGTGGTTCGGGGTGGTTTTAGACTAGGAAAAACTGCAGAAAATCTGCAGCAGACATTCCTTCTTCGCGTTCGCGTCCACCTGGTCGCGTTCGCGAAGGCTTCTCCTTTCCCTTCATCGCGTTCGCGACCATAGGATCGCGTTCGCGTACAACAAATTTGGACCCGGCCATTTTCCTCTACGCGTTCGCGTGCAGGCCCCCGCGTTCGCGGAGCCTGGCCTGCCTCCTCTACGCGTTCGCGTATGGTGCCACGCGTTCGCATAGACCAATTTGTAAGCCCAGATTTTTATTCTTCGCGTTCGCGACTGTGTACACGCGAACGCGATGCATTTCAGTCCAACCCTTCGCGTTCGCGACTATGTCCACGCGAACGCGATGCCCATTTTTGCCCAACCCTTCGCGAACGCGACACTGTCCACGCGAACGCGAAGGGCAAACTTTTGCCCAGACATTTTAATCCCAAAACAGAACAGAAACGGGATAACAAATCCCATTTCTGTTCAACCCCTTCTTCACAACCCCTTGGACGATTTTTGAGCTATTCTTCACCAAACTTCTTGGGTAAGTGATTCTTAACTCGTTTTCTTCATTTTCCATCAATATTATTTGAATTCCTAAGCCTAAATAGGTGTAAATGGGTAGAAAAATTGAGAATTTAGTATAGTAAGGGTTTTCAATGAATTTGCGATCTAGACTTCGTTTTGGTGTCAAACTTAAGAACAAATTGTATATTTGAACTCATGGAAGATTGGGTGAACTTATTTTGGTTCGAAACTTGAGTTTCGATTATGTGGGTCCGGGGTCGATTTTTACTATTCCGGGCATAATATTGTAAAAATCATATTTAGCAATATGAACTAGTTTGATAAGTAGAATTGATGATATTAAATCAATTGTGTATAGATACGATTGGATTGGAGTCAAATTCAAAAGGAAAAGGCATTGCTACGGATTGAATCGTTCGTAGACTTTCGAGGTAAGTGTTTGTTCTATCCTAGTTTGTAGGAATATGAATTTAGTTATGAATAAATTGTTGAATAAGAGTTATTGGTGTTATACCGGTAATGAAAGTAAATTGTTGAAATTATTATAAATTATTGGTTTAAAACCGGTAATTATAAATATTGTTGATATAGAGATTATTGGCTAAATGCCGGTGATATATATATATTTTATGAATTGGGATTGTGTGGCGCGCCGACCACTTATTAAATTTATGAATTTGGGATCGTGTGGTACGCCGACCACAAAGTGACTTAAATCTTGGCATTGGCCATAGTTGCCGGTAGCCTATTGATATATTTGGGAGCGGGTGGTACGCCTACCACAAGATATAACTATTGATATATTTGGGAGCGGGTGGTAAGCCTACCACAAGATATAACTATTGATATATTTGGGAGCGGGTGGTACGCCTACCACAAGATATAATTACTATGATATTTGGGAGCGGGTGGTACGCCTACCACAAGATATAATTACTGTGATAGTTGGGAGCGGGTGGTACGCCTACCACGAGACATGAAATGAAAGAGAAAAATTGAGACAAGAAAGTAAGATTTATTCTATTGATTAGATTATTCTGGATAACTTGAGTTATTGACTGTTATTTTAGAGTAGAGTATTTCTTTATAAATGTATTGTATATATATATCTATATTGCAACTGTACAGGTTTAGGTGGGTGACTGGCCTTAGCCTTGTCACTAGTTGGTTAGAATACCACTCATACGTACGGTACTATTCATACGTACGGGTACTATTCATCCATACGGGCACTATTCATATCTACGGTTACTATTCACCGCCGGAAATATGGAGGCAAGGACAAGCAAGATGGTCAACCTAAACGGCACAAATTACCACTTATGGAGAAACAAGATGAAGGATCTCCTGTTCGTGACGAAGATGCACCTGCCGGTGTTCAGTGCTCAGAAACCTGAAGACAAGTCAGACGAGGACCGGGAATTTGAGCACAACCAAGTGTGCGGCTACATACGGCAATTTGTTAAAGATAATGTGTACAACCACATTTATGGTGTGACACATGCAAGGTCGTTATGGAACAAGCTCGAGGAGTTGTATGCCTCTAAAACAGGTAACAACAAATTATTTTACTTGACAAAATTAATGCAAGTAAAATATGTAGAAGGGACAATTGTGGCAGATCACCTTAATGAAATACAAGGGATTGTCGACCAGTTGTCGGGAATGGGCATAAAGTTCGATGACGAGGTACTTGCTCTTATGGTGCTCGCAACACTCCCAGAGTCATGGGAACCTTGAAGGTTTCAATCACCAATTCTGCACCCAACGGTGTGGTAAACATGGAGACAATCAAGAGTGGCATTCTAAATGAAGAAATGAGACGCCGATCACAAGGATCATCTTCTTCATCAGAGGTGTTGGCTGTTACGACCAGGGGAGAAGTCAAAACAAAGGCCAGAGTAACAGAGATAAAAGCAGAGGTAGATCCAACAAATTTGCACATGTTGAGTGCCATTACTGCAAAAAGAAGGGCCATATCAAAAGATTTTGCCGACAGTTCCAAAATGACCAGAAGAAGAACAAAGGCAAAAAGGAGAAACCCGAAGAAAGCAGTGATGATGAAGCGAACTCCTTTGGTGAGTTTAACATTGTCTACGATGACGACATTATCAATTTGACAACCCAAGAGACGACATGGGTGATTGATAGTGGAGCTACCATTCATGCAATGCCACGGAGAGAACTCTTCTCATCTTACACACCGGGAGACTTCGGTCGTGTAAAGATGGGAAATGCCAATTTCTCAACAGTTGTAGGCAAAGGAGATGTTTTCCTAGAGGCCATGAATGGGATGAAGCTACTTTTAAGAGATGTCAGGCATGTTCCAGATATGCGCCTGAATCTGATCTCCGTAGGCAAGCTTGATGAGGAAGGTTATTGCAATACCTTTCATAATGGCCAATGGAAGCTCACGAAAGGCTCATTGGTGGTGGCGCGGGGCACGAAGCAGTCAAAGTTGTACGTGACTCAGGCAAGCATCTCCCAACAAGTTATAAATGTTGCGGAGAATGATAGCAATACCAAGTTGTGGCATAGACGTCTTGGCCACATGAGTGAAAAGTCAATGGCGCGTTTGGTGAAGAAGAACGCCTTACCAGGTCTAAACCAGATCCAGTTGAAGAAGTGTATTGATTGTTTAGCTGGGAAACAAAACAGAGTTTCATTCAAAAGATTCCCTCCTTCCAGAAAGCAAGACGTGTTAGATCTGGTACACTCAGATGTATGCGGGCCTTTCAAGAAGTCCCTCGGTGGTGCCCAATATTTCGTGACCTTTATTAATGATCATTCACGAAAGACATGGGTATACACGCTGAAGACCAAGGATCAAGTGTTTCAAGTTTTCAAACAATTTCTGACCTTGGTGGAAAGAGAGACTGGTAAGAAGTTGAAGTGCATCCGGACAGACAATGGCGGTGAATACCAGGGTCAATTTGATGCTTATTGTAAAGAGCATGGTATTCGACATCGGTTCACACCTCCTAAAACTCCACAGTTGAATGGCTTGGCTGAGAGGATGAACAGAACCTTGATCGAGAGAACCAGATGTTTACTCTCTCATTCAAAGTTACCAAAGGCTTTCTGGGGTGAAGCACTAGTTACAGCAGCCTATGTGCTAAACCATTCACCCCGTGTCCCTCTTCAGTACGAGGCTCCAGAAAAGATTTGGTCAGGAAGAGATATCTCTTATGATCAATTGCGGGTATTTGGCTGCAAAGCCTATGTCCATGTTCCGAAGGATGAAAGGAGCAAACTTGATGTCAAGACAAGGGAGTGTGTATTCATCGGCTATGGTCAAGACATGCTTGGCTATAAGTTCTATGATCCGATGCAGAAGAAGCTCGTTAGGAGTCGAGATGTTGTGTTCGTTGAGGACCAAACAATTGAAGACATTGACAAAGTAGAGAAGTCCACCGATGATTCTGCTGAGTTTGAGTTGCCTCCAACAATGGTGCCGAGACAAGTTGGAGACGATGTTCAGGATAATCAACCTGAAGCCCCTGATCTTCCAAATGAAGATGAACCAGCAGATGCTGAAGGTAACGAGGATAATGGTGATGATGATGCAGACGAGGATGATCAACCTCAACCAGCAATCCTCAACAACCCTCCTTATCACACAAGATCCGGAAGAGTTGTGCAACAGTCTACCAGATATTCTCCACATGAGTATGTGTTACTCATTGACGGGGGAGAACCCGACAGTTTTGAAGAAGCTGTTGATGATGAACATAAGGAGAAGTGGATAGAAGCCATGCAAGACGAGATGAAATCCTTGCATGAGAACAAGACGTTTGAGTTGGTGAAGTTGCCGAAAGGCAAGAGAGCTTTGAAGAATAAATGGGTGTTCAAGATCAAGCATGATGAAAATAGTTCCTGTCCGAGATTCAAAGCAAGATTGGTCGTCAAAGGTTTCAATCAAAGGAAAGGTATAGACTTTGATGAAATATTCTCACCAGTTGTGAAAATGACCTCAATACGCACGGTGCTGGGATTAGTAGCAAGCCTCAACCTGGAGGTTGAGCAGATGGATGTGAAAACCGCCTTCCTACACGGTGATTTGGAAGAGGAGATATACATGGAGCAACCAGACGGTTTCCAGCAAAAGGGGAAAGAAGACTACGTTTGTAGATTGAGGAAAAGCCTCTATGGCTTAAAACAGGGCACCAAGGCAGTGGTACAAGAAGTTCGAGTCGGTGATGGGGCAACACGGCTACAAGAAGACAACTTCGGACCATTGTGTGTTCGTTCAGAAGTTTTCTGACGATGATTTTATCATCCTATTGCTCTATGTGGATGATATGTTGATTGTTGGCCGGAATGTTTCCGGAATTAATAGCTTGAAAGAGCAGCTAAGCAAGTTCTTCGCCATGAAAGACTTGGGGCCAGCAAAACAGATCCTTGGGATGAGGATTATGCGAGACCGAGAAGCCAAGAAGTTATGGTTGTCTCGGGAGAAGTACATCGAGAAGGTACTTCAACGGTTCAACATGGAGAAAACTAAAGCAGTTAGCTGTCCTCTTGCTAACCACTTTAGATTGAGCACCAAGAAAAGCCCGTCAACAGATGATGAGAGAAAAAAGATGGAGCGGATTCCATATGCTTCAGCAGTAGGAAGTTTGATGTATGCCATGGTTTGTACACGGCCAGATATTGCTCACGCTGTAGGAGTGGTAAGTAGATTACTTTCTAATCCAGGAAAGGAACATTGGGATGCTGTTAAGTGGATTCTCGGGTATCTTCGAGGAACCTCCAAACTATGCTTGTGTTTTGGAGAAGACAACCCTGTGTTGGTTGGCTATACTGATGCAGATATGGCCGGAGATGTTGATTCAAGAAAATCAACTTCAGGATACTTGATTAACTTTTCAGGGGGAGCTGTGTCATGGCAATCAAAGTTGCAAAAATGTGTTGCACTATCAACTACTGAAGTTGAATTCATTGCAGCAACGGAAGCTTGCAAAGAACTGCTGTGGATGAAGAAGTTCTTAACTGAACTTGGATTTTCGCAAGATGGTTACCAGCTATTTTGTGATAGTCAAAGTGCTATCCACCTTGCGAAGAATGCCTCATTCCATTCCAGATCCAAGCATATTGATGTTAGATATAATTGGATCGGGGATGTGTTAGAGAAGAAGATGTTGCGGCTAGAAAAGATCCATACAGATGAAAACGGATCAGACATGTTGACCAAAACTCTACCAAAGGGTAAATTTGAGTTCTGCAGAGAAGCTGCAGGGATAGGAAACTCTCCAAATAGTCGGAAGGGGGAGAATTGTTAGAAGCTTCCTCCAATTTGCTTATTGATGTAAGCAATGACATCAATAAATGGTAGGTGAGATGGGAATATTGCAAATTGATCCTTCTTGATAGGTGAGATTTGCACTTTTGGTCCCTATCTCAAAACTATAAATACCCCTTCATCTCATTGTTTTAAACACACCAAAAACATTCAATAACTCAAGTATAAGAGTTAGAGAGAAAGAGAGAGTTTGTTTTTCTTTAGGAAGTTTTTCTAAAGGGGAGTGACAAAATAGTGAGTAAAATACTAGTCGGGTATTTTCGGGAAACACTTTTGTGTGCGTCACTATTTTGGGTAGAGCTCGGGAAATTGTTGCACCTCCAAACTATTGGAGAAGTCTCTCTTTGTAAGCCTACTAAAAGTTTTAGTGGAAGTTGGTGCCGGGTTTGTGGACGTAGCCTAAACGTTTTAGGTGAACCACGTTAAATTCTTTGTGTCATTTATTTTTCGTTGATCATTTATTTTCCCCACTTGTGAAGAAGTGTTTAGTGCCACCGGGTCCTAACAATTTTCTGATGGATGTGATCTTGCTTGAAGTTTGCAAAATTATTAAGAATCTTGCAGTTCGGTTCCTTTTCAAACGTGATGTTTGTGTTTGCTGAAGAAACCATCTTGTCTTATTTTTTTATTTGGTATGACCCTGGGGAATATTACTTTCTTGTTGCAGTTCTTTTAAGAACAACCAATCAAATTTCTTTTCACTATTCATGTTCAGGTATTGTTTCTGTTATCATGTGCTTATCTAGTTAGTTCCATTACAGGTTCTGCTGAATAATTGAAAGCTTGTGTTATGCACTTAGATCAATTTCTGTACTAATTCATTTCTTTATATAGTACACACAAACTACAAATTTACAGTATGTCTATACTCTTTTAACTTTCTTAGCTGTAATATGAAAGTTAAAGTGCATCAGAATACAACTAATGTCTGGACTTTAGCCTGCATTGCATAATAATGTTAAAAACCACCAGTGGCTCAATAATTTAATTTAATATACCAAGAAAATTCCATGATCATCCAAATACAAAACTACTTCAGGAAAACAGTCCCTTTTGCCTAATAACTGAAAATATACATCAGTATTAAATCAATTCATATCTGGAATCAAGTAAGTTAATTTTATCTCTTAATTTCTTTTGACAAAACTTTTCTTCTTCTTTATCTCTCCCTTATTCTTTTGGTACACTAGAAAACAGTAGGAATACAGTGCTTTAATTATCACATACATATAAATATCATCAGATAGAATGGGGGTATGCTAGATGTACTCAGAATTAGACTCCAAGTGTGAGGAGAAACTCAACTCTAGTCTTTTAGATGGGCAAATACATTATCACAACTTAAGGGCAATTCAATATTTTCCATCACTTAAACTGCATGAGTACGCGACAACCTTAGAGAAGTCTAACTAATAACAATATGTACTTACATATTATTAACTTAGTCAAGCAACCAACAGAATCATAGAAGTGCACAAAGAGATGAGGGTGGACTTAGAGATCATAACTAATACATTGGTGCCACATTAAGTTGATCTTCATTTGGAATAGAATTTCATTCCATTAAATTAAATGATTAAATTCTAAATTATGCTCGAACATGAGATACTCCATATTAACAAGTTTAAATCCAACAACAAACATGGATGGACATAACTTAATTCATGGTAGATAGCTTGACAATAATAAAAAAACACACAAAGATAATAGTTGAAGTTATCAGAGAATTGACCAGTTACCCTAATGAAACTATGTCACATAAAAGAGACTCACAGATGTGCTTAACAGTGATACAACCACAAGTTTTCACAGGAATGACTCAAGGGCTATATCATATCACTATACATTTATGGGAAGAAAGAAAGATTAAACTTTATCATACTTCAAATGTGTAATACATGATTAGGCCTTGAGCATTTACATCCATATTAGTTAAATCATCAGACAACAAGCTTCAAGAACATGATGGCAGATTTCACCTAAACATGATTAGTGTGGTAGGCATAAAGAATACAATAGAACACTAGAGGAATCTGAAGGGAGAAAAAACAGTGGAAAATATCAAGGCATATTAAATAGCTTAACGGTATAGGACATTTGACTTAAAATAACATTCAACAAAGTCACATGATGATTAAATGGCTTTCAAGCTGTCTGCCAATCCTATATCATGAGTCTTACTATGATCAAGGAGGTTGCAGTAGTTTAGTGGCTAGCATAAAATTAGTCCAGTAAATCCTCTTAATAAGACACGATTCCCAGCTTCCTCAGTACACTTCAGGTCCTACTACCTCATCTGTGCCATTTATGGCTCCTCATCATCATCCTTCTCCGCCTCCTCCTCCTTCGCCTCCTCAAAAGACTTCTGTGCCACCTGGCTTTTTCACTTTGCCCCCTTGTGATCCAGTTCGATATAATCCTATCTCTAATTCACAGAGCATGCACACTATACCATCTTCTTCGCTAGCTTATCGTACTAGTCAACATGGTGGCTCCTCATCTATGCCTCCGTCTTCATTCCCTCCATATCCAAGCTACCATGTTAGTCAGAATGGTGGTTCAACATCTATGGCTCCATCTTCATCTCCATCATCATCCACTCTTAGTGTTTCTAGGCCGTATGTTGGAGACTCTACCATACTGTCATCCCCATCCGTTGATGCATCTACACCTGCTCTTGATGATACACAGACTCAGACTTTTGAAGAGATTGTATCATATGATTCCCTTAATAGACTGATTATCATTCCTGATGGGACTACTGGGTAAGAAAGTACTTTATTATTTGTTTGAATTGTTGAATATATTTGTAACATATGTTAATTATAATGCAGGATTGTTCCCTCCAATGAATCTTCGAAGGTGGTTGTGGATTGTGTTAAAGCATTTTATCGAGATGCTTGGAGTAAATGGTCAGATATACCGTATTTGTACAAAGAACAAATGTGGAATAAATTTAGGGTACAAATTCCATAAATCTTGTATTATTTATCAAACTACCCTTATTTAATCTAATGTTTTAAATAATTTGCAGACAAGGTGTGCATGGATTCCCAAATATCATCAGCAATTAAGTCATAATTTTGAGAAAAAAAGGTGCTGATCGGCTTAAAAATCTTCTTTATAAAGCTCGAGAGAAGGGCGAGAAGCCCGGTTGAATACTACAAGACTTTTGGGATAGACTTATTGTGATATGGGCGTCTGAAGAATTTAAGAAGAGGAGCAATGATGCAAAGGCTGCTCGAGCCTCCAATACGGGTGGCTCATTGCACACTGGGTGTTCAATTAGTATGGAGACCCATCAAAGGAGAATGGTAACTTTCTTATTATATTTGTTTTGATTTCAACTAGATGCAATTGAACTTTATCTAACTTAATTTTTTTTTTGCAGGAAAGGGAAAAAGGGAGACTTGTGACTTATGCTGAGGTCTTTGAGGACAAGCATTTGAAAAAGAAAAAGAATGTGACAAAAGAATGGGTCGAGCCGCGTGCTGCGAGGGTATATGTAAGATCCTTATTTTTCCTTTTTGTCTCTTCTTTTTTCTTCTTCTTCTTTGATTTGTTGGGGTTGATAATTCTTTTGTCAGTAACTGAAAAGGAATAGTTACTGAAAAAGAATGGTTTACGAACCTAAACTGTGTTTTCCCTTGCTGCCTAATTCATGTAAAAACCATATTTGTTGCATGTGTGTTTCCAAATCAAACGAAGTTTGAGAAGCTGCTTCACACTTCCATTTTCTGGAATATGCGTTGGCAGAACACTGTATAAGTGTCAGTGCAATGTTCTATTATATTATATCTATGTAAACTGGTGAAACCAAGACAGCTCCATTGTTTATCTGAGTCTGACATTCTCAATGTAGTGTAGTTCACTTCGGGGTGGATGATGTCCATATTGTTTGGTTGTTCAAGTTCGTTATTTATCATATTGCTAAGTAGTGATCTTGTGAAATCTCCTTTTCTAAGTTGTACAGGGTTTTATTTCACCAGCAGTTGAATTTTTTTATGAAGAATGTAGACATGACTATTTTGAGCTATGGTTGTTGGCATACAGGTCACTTTGAGGCAATTGATTTTACTGACCTGGATGTCTACTGAAATAAATTGGAAAGTTTAACTGGACTATATGCAGTGAAACTTTAGGCATTAGTTATTATCCATTAAATGATTATTGGACTTGCATTAATCACACAAGAAAACTTCTGGTTCTGATATTGACCTACTAACTTGCTCTGTGGATTGCTATACCAAATGAATGACATATTATCTTGGTTATAAAAGTTAATGTGTGTGACGTACAATGTGCGGAGATTTTGGTTGCAAAAACTTTCTCAGCCACTTTTCTTAGACTGGTATTGCATGATATGATTTGCAGCATTTTGGAGAGGCGTCAAAATGTGTCTGATACATGCCTGATATTCCAAAAATGTGAACAAACTAGCGATTTCCTGTTAATCTAGCTCCTCATTCATTTTCCATTAATTTTTCTGTCATCGATCATTTAATTTCAGGAAGCCTATCAGCAACGTTTTGAGGAATGGCATCAAAGTCAACCCGATTCTGAGGATGGTAGCTCAACCCAAGTGTCACTCAATGATGTAGCTTCAATATGGATGCAGGTGGTTGGCGGCGCAAAGAAAGGTAGAACCTACGGTCTTAGATCTCAAAATTCTGTAGGTCGTTCTACGACTTTGTTGTCTGGTGATGCAAGTTGTTCTCAAGATCACGAAGAGGTAGAAGCGTTACGAAAAGAAGTTGAAGATTTGAAGGAGGAACGAAAAGAAGATCGAAATTTTAATAAATTGCAGAGTATAGTGGAAAAATTTATGAGTGGACGTCCATTTCCTCCTTCCAATGGCGAGAATGGCAGGGATAATGAGTTTTAGTTTGTTTTGATATGTTGTAGTTGGATGTTTAGACTTAGTAATATTAACACTTGACCATTATTGTAATATTTTAGACTAAGATTGAATGGTGCTAGAATGTTTAACTCTAGATGTTTTAGTTATAAATATTTATGTTTTGCTTATGGATTTAATTAGTTGCAATAGTGGATTGATTGGTTAGCATGGTAGATTAATTGGTTGTTGTATATTTGAATTGTATAGGTGATATTGCTTTAAAAGCGCTAGAATTTAGTCAAATATTCTCAGTTTTCTGAGCAAAATGCGTCAAAATATTCCAGATTCAGGAACATTTGCGACTACTGTAGTCGGAAACACGAATAAAAAAATAGTGTTAAATTAAATTTTGCGTCCACAGTAGTCAGAATAATAAATAAATAAATAATTTAAATTAGATTTGCGACCATAGTAGTGGAAAATATCAAAGAAAATTAATTATTATTAGTATAATTATATATACCATTTGCGACCGAAGTAGTGGGAAAGTTAATGTAAAATTTAAATTTAAATTAAATTATTTGTGCTCGCGTCAGTCGTAAAGTTTGCGACCGCGATAGTCGGACAATTGGCATCATTTGTTAGTTGTTTTATTTTTGATTGTGCGACTACTGTAGTCGTAAATTACTGACTGATTCGGTCGCTAAACATTTTAGACCAGCTATTTAGCGACTACGCTATTTTGGTCGGAATGTAGTCAAAAATCAGCATTTTCTGACCGCATTGCGACCGTTTTGGAAGTCGCAAAACAGTTATTTTCTTGTAGTGAGAAGTGTATCTTTCATATATATAATTGGTTTATAATTTTCAAGTCTACTGTGGACATGCCTATTTACAACATGTTAGAGAAGAGGGAATGCTCTATCCTAACGCTACTTAACAAATCAATGTAATTCTTGTTTTGAAAAAGATAGTCGGAAACAATATTTATATGATGGAGAAGCTACTTCAACCATTATTAATGCACATATATTGAGCATATTCTTGGTCCAGAGTTCTGCAACGTTAACGCATCGAAACAAGCAAAAAGGATAAGTGATAATTCAAACATGACTTTGGCAAAGTTTGGTTTTTCGGTTTGACCGAAAATCGAAATACAAAAACCGTAAACCGCACCGAAAAATCAAACATTAATAATTTTAAAATCTTGTACCGACCGATAAACTGATTTAACCGAAACCAAAATACCAAAATTTACGGTTCAGCCCGTTTTTTCGGTTCGGTCGGTATTATGCCCACCCCTAGTACCCACACCTTGAAAAACTTGCTCTAGTACTAGTCGTAGCTTCGCAAATGCTTAGACCTTACTTTCAATGTCACCCCACAGAGGTAATAACAACATTTTCCCTAAGGGGCATCCTGCATAAACCTGATCTCTCAGGCAGACTCGCCAAATGGGCCATATAGCTCAGCGAGTACGACATAACGTGTCACCCGCGAACTGCCATTAAGTCGCAAGTACTCGCCGACTTCGTTGCCAATTTCAGTGTGAAATTTTTTTCGGAAGCAGAACAAGAGGCCCTTCGTGCCTCCACTCTTACCGACCTTTGGACCCTCTATACTAACAGAGCCTCGAATGCCTCGGGATCAGGACTGGGACATCCTCGAAGTCCCTACACGCGAAGTAATTCGCCTATCCATACGATGTCCCGAGATTACTAACAACGAGGTCGAGTACGAGGTTATGGTTGCAGGTATGAAGTCAGCACTCAAGTATAGAGCCCGACTCCTCCCCCTCCACCGCGACTCTCAACTCGTCATAAATTAGGTCACCGAAACTTTCCAAATTAAAGAACAAAGACTACAAAAGTATCAATCAGAGGTCCACAAGCTGATGCCAAAATTCGATGAATGGCACCTCGAGCAGATACCTAGGGCACAAAACATTGAAGCTGATGGCCTAGCCAAGCTAGCGGCAGCCATCAAGAATACCAACAAAGGAAACGTGGTCACTCTCTTCCATTCAGCCATAGATCATGTCGAGGTATTCTCCATAAACTTAACCTGAGACTGGCACAACCGCATTGTATCCTATCTGTAGGACGGAACACTCCCGCAAGACAAAAAAGAAGCCAAGAAACTCCGAGTGCAAGCTGCCCGAAAAAGCCTGGTAAATCATGACTTCTACCAAAGAACGTTTGGCGGCGCCCTCGCTAAATGCCTCAGACCCCACCAAACAAGACAAGTATTAGAGGAGGTGCATGAGGGCCATTGCGGCGCCCATACTGGGCACCACACCCTCGTTCGATGTCTAATCCGAGCCGGCCATTACTGACCTACTATGAAAAAAGAAGTAGCCAACTATGTTTGGAGATGCGAGCAGTGTCAAAAATACGCCCCCATGATACATCAAGCGGGAGAACTCTTCCCTTCAGTCACTTCACTATGGACCTTCATAAAATGGGGGATGGACATAATCGGCCCCCTGCCGGATGGAGGAGGAAATGTATATTTCCTTTTAGTTTTAACTGACTATTTCTCTAATTGGGTGGAACAAGATGCGTATGCCCAAATACGCAAACATGAGATCATCGCTTTTATATGGAAAAATGTTATATGCTGTTTCGGCATCCCAAAAGAAATCAGATACGATAATGGGCCTCAGTTCGTCGAAAAGAAAACGACTGAGTTCTTCAGAAAATGGCACATCAAGCGGATACTCTCCGCTCCATACCACCAAGCTGCTAACGGTCAAGCTGAGTCTTCCAACAAAGTAATATTGAACATATTGAAAAAGAAGCTTGATGAAGCAAAAGATTTATGTCCCGGATTACTACCTGAAGTATTATGGGCATACCGAACAACGCTAAAGTCGAGCATGGGAGAAACGCCATATTCACTGGTCTACGAGACCGATGCAGTACCCATCGAGATCGGGGAGCCAAGCCTGAGATACTCCTATGAAAGCGGGGCGGATAATGACGAAAATAGGTTACAAATCCTAGATGAAGTCGAAGAACGGAGAGACATGGCCCATATAAGAATGATAACGCAGAAACAATAGGTAGAGAGATACTAGAACAAAAAAGTCAAAGAAATATTACTCAAAGTTGGCGACTACGTCCTCAAGGCCAAAATACTCGCATCGAAAGACCTAAAAGACGGAAAGTTCGGAACCAACTGGGATGAACCGTATAAAATCACAGAAACCACAAATAAAGGAGCATTCACTGGAAACAATTGAGGGAAAATCACTCCAAAACAACTGGAACGACGCCCACCTCAAGTACTTCCACTTCTGAGAGGCATCTCCTAAGCCATACTTTTTTTACCTCACCCAAATTTCGTCCCGATTGGGTTTTCTTGAGGAGGTTTATAACAAGGTGGCAAAGGGGATACCCCGTTGATCAGAAGCGCAATTCATCACCTCAATCCATCAACACGGTCTATAGACCACAGGAATGAAGGGATTACCCTAGTCAGTCTCCATTATATACGCAGAAGTCGATCTTCATTGTATAAACAGAAATCTCCATTATATGAATAAAAGTCGATCTCTATTGTATAAGCTGAAATCTCCATTATATGAACAAAAGTGTCAATCTCCATTGCTAAGTCCATCGACATTGGTTCGACCTCGTTCAAACCACGACGGATACTACTTCGATGACAGTCAAAGCAGTGTACTAACGACTAAGGCCATCGACATTGGTTCGACCTCCTTCGAACCACGATGGATACTACTTCGATGATAGTCGAAGCAATATCCTAATGGCTAAAGCCATCGATATTGGTTCGACCTCCTTCGAACTATGACGCACACTACTTTGATGACAGTCGAAGAAATGTACTAACGGCTAAGGACATCGACCCTGGTTCGACTTTGTTCAAACCACGACAGATACTACTTCGACGACAGTCAGAGCAACATCTTAATGGCTAGGTCCATCAATATTGGTTCGACCTCGTTCGAACCACGAAAGATACTACTTTGATGACAATCGAAGCAACGTCCTAACAGCTAAGGCCATCGACATTGGTTTGAACTCATTCGAACTATGACAGATACTACTTTAACGACAGTCGAAGCAACATCCTAACGGTTAAGGCCATCTAGATTGGTTTGAACTGGTTTGAACCACGATAGATACTACTTCAATGATACTCGAAGAAACGTCCTAACGGCTAATTAAGGCCATTGACGTTGGTTCGACCTCATTCGAACCACGACGAATACTACTTTGACGACAGTCGAAGCAACGTCCTAACGGCTTAGGCCATCAACATTGGTTCAACCTCGTTCGAACCATGACGAATACTACTCCAATGATAGTCAAAGAAATATCCTAACAGCTAAGGCCATCGACATTGAGTTTACCTCGTTCAAACCACGATGGATAGTCGAAGCAACATCCTATTTGCTAAGGCCATCGACATTGATTCAACCTCATTCAAACCACGAAAGATACTACCTCGACGACAATCAGAGCAATATCCCAATGGCCAAAGCCATCGATGCTAGGTCGACCTCGTTCGTACCACGATGGATATTACTTCGACGATAGTCGAAGCAATGTCCTAGCAGCTAAGACCATCGATATCAGTTCGATCTCGTTTGAACCACGACATCTTCTAAAAGGAAATATCTGCGAAGACTAAGTATAAAAGAAAAACAACAAAAAGGGAGAAGCAACAAACAGACAAAGCGACAAAAACAAAAGTTTATATTACAACAAAAGTTATTTACAATCGTCCACATGAACGGATTTTAGTACACCCCACATCTAAAGAAGATGCGGAAGCAAAAATATACAAGCTTAACCTAACTACCACCCCCCCGGGATAAACATCCTCATACCATGAGTCTGAGTTAGGGGGATCAACATCCTCGAAAGCAGTATCTTCCCTATCAGGAGAGTCGGGGTAATACCTATATAATTCACGATCTGTGCGCGCTTCACTTCGAACCACCTGAACCTCTGCCTCCGTCGCTCGACCCTCTACGTGTAAAGCTTTGTATATATCAAGTTGAGCCTCTACATAGACGCACATCTCATAGGCACTATGATGTGGGACCCGACCAAATAGGGGATGAGACGAGGAGGGCCAAGAATGGAATTCCGCTTCCTCAAACCTCAGTGGGGCAATTTACCTCTGCAATGTGGTCAATTGGTCGGTATTAACATTTAGCTCGTCAGTCGATTTCCTCCATACTAGCACCAAGCTCGACAGTCAAACCAGCTACCCTCTACTGCAAGTCGGCATTCTCCGCAGCCACCCCTCGATTCAATTCGAGTTCATCATCCTTTGCCCTACGAAGAGCTTCTAGCTCACTATTACAAGCAACGAGCATCACTAGCTCCTCATCCGTCTCCTCTAGATCCCGCCCCTATGTTCCAACTAGGCCCCCTCTCCTTAAGCCCTTTGCGAAACACTTGGAACTCAGGGCCTGTCGATAGAGGCCAGCCACCGCTTGGTTCTTAGCACGACATTTTCGACACTTCCTCAACATCTTCTTATAGAGGTCCGTCCTTTTCCGCTCATGATGGTCTTGCTCTACCTCCAGGACGAGGGTCTGGGAATAAAAAAATAAGAGTAAGCATATTTTCATACCCATCTTACAATGAGCAAAGAAAAAAATAGTGATGTGATGAAACCTACCTGTAAATCCATGGTGCAACCTTCTGAGACAGCTCCATATTGTTCATTGTCCTGAGCATCCCACTCTCAGGGGCAACGCATAACATGGTAAGCGATGATAGGACTTGCTCACTCTTCTGCAATAAGTTGCAATCCATAGGGATTGTCATATGACAGGCAGATCCACCAATCGCCCCCTCCACATAAGTGTGACAACTCAAAAACTTGTTTACATCCTCAGCGACAACATCAGAACCCGACTCATTGGCTTCCACGTCAGGCACACCGATGTTAGTTGATGAACCCCCCTCAGTGGAGCACACCGAACTAACCCTTGGGCTGACTCATTCCTCTTATGCAGCCCTCCCTGATCGGATAACATCGGCCATAAATATAGATGTTGGGGCTGCCCGAGATGTTCCAATGTCGTCAGCTTTAGTAGCCACCCCTTTTCCTAAGTCTAGTCTTCTCATTTTTCTTTTCGGAAGTTCCCCACCTTGCGAATATTCGTTGGCAGGTTCTGGGGCCGATGTCAAAAAAGTCGGCTCCCATACACCACAGCCGTGGACATAGCTACCTGATGGGTGTTTGAGAACGATCTTCTCAAACAGACTTGCATAGAATATCTCGAGCGTCCGTGGCGGATAGTGTCACACCTCCCTTTTTACTACCCCACACTCTTAAATGCATATAAATACACTTGTAGGGTATACCCCGACGCTCAATTACCCAAGACGGATAAAATAACGTAAGGGAAGGAGTTTTTCCAATTAAAGGACAATCGGTTCGGGATTTTATTAGAGATTAATCAGAGTCGCCACTTGGGAATGACAATGGTGTCCCAAGTCACCGGTTAATCCCGAATCCGAGGAATTTTGACTCTTATAAATGTCTGCGAAGCAGAGATCTGGATAAGGAACTCTGTTAACCCGGGAGAAGGTGTTAGGCACTCCCGGATTCCGTGGTTTTAGCACGGTCGCTCCACTGTCGTTCTTGACTTTTTTTTGACTCAATTATAGGTTTTAACAACATAATGCTTTTACGCTAAAGTATTATTTTTAAAGAATTTGCGGTATCGCGAAAACACGCCTCGAGTCATACCGCAACCAGTACGCCTATGACTTTTGGTGTATTTCAGCTTTACCGAGATTTGTATTTGAGTCGCACCAAGTGCACACTCGTTCATAGGAAGGTATATTAAAACCGTGCCTTAAGGTAGTCTATATCGGCTTTTAACTTTGGGAGAGGCTATGGAATTCGCTATTAGCCTCTCCGATTCTATTATGTTATTCTATTACTAAATGGGGGCCCCGGTGCTTGTTATTCGGGCGAGGCTCATCCCAATTTTTATTAAAGGATACTAATATTTGACTAAGTTTTCTATATTTGTTCTTGCCTTAAGCGTATTCACCAACAAGTGTTCCAGGCCCCTTTCGAATTTTGTTGTTTATTGGGCCCGGACTTTCCATTAAACGTATGGACTGTCTTGGTCTTCGAGATCCAGGTTGCTTTGGATTTAAGCTTGCTGGCCTCATTAGCTTCACATTGTAGTTCAAAACTCGTTTGCATATTGAGCCCAAACCAATCGGTAGTAAACTGCTATGAAAAAACAATAAATGCAAAGAACCAGAAATAACACAAATCAACAAGATTTAAGAATCGAAATCAGATTGTTTTTATTCATTGAAAGAGTAGAGTCACTGTACAAGGCCAAAGATATGATTTAACTTTATGAGACTGTATTCAAACAAATTAACCAACTTATTAATGGTAACCCAAAACACCTAATGCTAAGTGACTTATGGATATGTATATACAACTATTGACTCTAATATGACTTAACTCAAATTGTATCATAGATCTAATTGCCCATTCTTCTAACTACACCTTCTCCTTTTGAACTTGTTATACAACTTTAAGCTATGTTTAAACACTGATTTTAACATCAAATTGAACCCATCTTAACATCATGGCCTATCACACTCCTCATCTTTTAAACTTATTCAAACATTAAAATCAATTAACGAAGCATATTAACTAAGTGATTTTATCATTATTATTAATGCAGGTAGGTGAATTGATTAACTCTGGTTTTAAGGGCATTCCTATTTAACTAAGTGGTAAGTGATCCTGTGACTATACTACCGTTATGCTTCTGATGACTTGTTTCATTTACCAATTTATTGGTCTCGCAAGTATTGTGAATTAATCTATGTTTTAGGGCTTTTACCTAATTAAACTAGGTGATGAATTATTTACATTATACTATTACTATACTACTATTATACTAGCTATTACAACGTTTTTGTGTTTATTTTCTGTTTTTCATCTACTACATGCTACTACAATTAAACTACTAATTTAATAATACAAAAATGACAAAATGAACTAAAGCAGGAACTTCATTTCAATGTTTCAGCAATTACATCTTCAATAGAATAGAGAATGTACCTGGATCAAATAGAAAGAAAACCAATGAGTCTAAAGGATGAGGAGAAGTAATCAGCAGTGGACTCAAAGTAATGCAACAGAGAGGTGAAAGCAAAAGCAACACAGCAACACAACAACACAGCAATGCAAGAGAAAACCCAAGCAGATTATCGAGCAGGAACCCAAAGAACCAGATTAAACCCACAAGCTCTCTCTATACTCGTAATTTCCAGAAATGATTATTGCTAGATTGCTATCTTTTCCTGGTCTTTCTTCTCACTAGTTAGCCCAAAGATGAATTTCAGATTGCTTCAAATTTGAACCTCCCCTTTTCAGCCCCTTTTTTAGAGGTATATATAGTTGAAGCTAAGGGCTGATGACTTGGGGAAAAGTTTGGGATTTAATCCCACTTCTCCCCTCTTAAAATTACTAAACTTACACTTAGGCCCCATTTCAGTTATGAAAAACCCTTCCAGCATGTGCTGGAAGGTTCTAAAAGATTCCTTTTAGGGCCTTTTACCAATGTATCCTTATGGGTTAAAGATTTTTACAGATTTCCCATTTTTAGGAGACCATTATACCCTTAAATCTCTGCAAAATTGCAGAAATCAGGGGCATGAATGACTCCATTACCCTCTTAAGTTCTAAATTATTACTGTTTTACCTTTTTAGCTTCCAATTATGCCCTCAAGGCCAATGCTGATTGACTAAGTCTACCTAGGTCAAATTTCAGCAACCTTTGAACCTATTTAACTAATAGCTAGCCCTGGCATTAGTATTTAAGGGCTGGCCAGATTTATTTTAAGGGACTATTTCAATTTTAGCCACTTCTGGATCTATTTCAGTTAATTAACACTAAGTTATTTCAAATTTAACCTAATTGCAGGCATAGCCTGCTTTATTATTAAAGCAACTCTTTAAAATCTAGCTAGTCTCAAGTTGAGACTTAGCTTTGGCTATTAAAGCCAATCACTGAACATTTGGGCCAAAAACCATTTGCAGGTTTGGCCATTTTATGCTCAAGGCTCTAGAGAGATCCTGGGCTAGTCTGCATTTGCAGACATAGCCCCTTTTGCACAACCAGCCACTTTTAAAAGTGGGCTGTGTGTTAGGGCTTTATAGAATAGGTCAACCCTTTGCAAGGTTGACCATTCTTAAGCCAATTATTTAACTAATAGCCTATTTTTGTTCATTTTCAGTTTATATCTATTTAAAGACTAGCCAATTATGAAACCTAGCACTACAGCTATAACCAATCCTCCTAAAGTTCAATCAATTAATCAAACAATGATGCTTAACAGGAACTAGCAGAACTTAACCATCTTTCAACATTTGTTGCACACAGGAACACATATGATCAGATCATCATGCATTAATTTAACTTAAACTCAGAGGAAACAATTGATATGGTTGAATTTCAGTCAATTAATTCACATCATCAGACCACATGCAATACAGTATGAATTCATGTCAACTTCAGATTTGATTACTACCAGTTCAAGTCACAGAATAGTTTGTAAAACTTTAAAAAAAACCACCAGGATTCATGATATAGGTACAGTAAAGACTATAACAGTCAGCAAGATATGACATAAGGCTTATCTAGATTTAACAGGGTATGGCAATCAGAATTCATTTTAAGTGCTACTCCTAGCTTGATGTATGCATGTTAAGAGTGGAGATGAAGAATAGGAAAGACATGAAGAAGCAATGAATAACATCCCTAAATCTATTATGCAAAAATCACAGAAGAAAGATCATGGGTATGCATGCGAGGGTGCTATTTAAAGCAGTGATCCTTCCTAATAGTTAATTCTGAAATTATTCTGAAAGGAAAACAGTGAACACATGGAGAACTGGAGCAGGACTAACTCAAATATGAAACTAAAACATGAAAAAACCAGAAAAGACTCATTTTAGAACTATTGAAAGCTAGATGCAAACCAAGAGTCAAAGTTTAAACATGCGAAATTGAAGACCAACAGAGACACTTATAGACGAAACATGAACAACACACAAAAAGGACTGGATATGAAGAAAGAAAAGATGACAGAGTATGCAAGACAATAAAAGAGAAGTTATGCTATAAGAGTCAAAACGGATCAAAACTATACGACTTAATCAAATAATGAAGAGAAGAAGAGAATCAAAGTCACTTTTGACTTACTAGACATATAAGAGAATGAGAGATAAACAAAAATCAATAGTCATGCATTTGAAACGAATCAGAAGCCACAATTCAGACATGATCTTTGAACTCTAAAAGAAATTATGATAGAACAAACATATACCCTAGCACTAACAGGTTCAAAGAAACACGGAAAGATATAGGAGATGAACAGATTAAGAGATAGATATGGTCACAAAGAAACAGACAAGAATAGGACATGATTTGCAACAGAGGAAAGTGAACAAAAAAGTTCTAAACCAGCATGTGAAGCATGAGATACAGAAGAGAGGAGAAGTGAAAAGGAAAAGAACCAACGATAACCAGAAATAAACCCTAAAGCTAATCATGCGAATCAGAAAAAGATATATAGAAGCATGCACAAAAATAGAACGAACAAGAACACAGACAAGGGATATATCGGATATACTGTAAAACAAGATAAGATAAACAACAGTGGATGGAATAAGAGATAAACGGAGAAAAGTCTAACCTAGCATGTGAAACTCAGGCTTGAAACAAGGACATAATCAACTAAGAATAACTCTACGACTAACATTCGAAACACACAAAAAATAACGAAAACAACAAAACATGCAAGACATCACAAACAGAAAACAAAAATTAAGAAAATCAAAAGAAAGGAGGGGGGTACTTAGCTTTGCGGGGCCTGTCCCCCGAGCTTTCCCCTTTTCCTCTTCTATTTCACTCTCTTTCGACTTCTTTTAGGACCTCTTATTCCTTTGTTCTTCTTTTTTTTTCGTTTTTTCCCTTTTTTTCTTTTTCTTTTTCTTTTCTGTTTTACATTGTTTGGCTTCAAGATGAAGCCTTTTAGGGTTTTTGAATCTATGGGGGTGTTTGGGTGGGTAAAAGAATGGATCTTGGGAAAGTTCGATTTTGGGGGTCGCCGGAGTTAGGGTTCCGACGACCTTATTTGGAATATTCGAGACGGCTGGAACAGATTCGAGGGAAGTGAGTGATATAGGGGTGTAGATCAGAGGAAGGGGAATAGATTGGCATTGGTTTGAGGCGGTGGTTCATACTTTAGTGGTCACCGGCGATGAATTCCGGTGACCGGAGTTCTGGAGAAGGGGAGTTCTTTGGAGTTTCTTGATAGAGAAGAAGAAATAGAAGAAGGAGAAGACGAGAGGGGAGTCAAAAGAGGTCGGCGACCACCGTGGGAGTGGTGGCCGCCATGGCCGGCTAGGTTTGAAGATGGTGAAGACGATGGAGATGAAGGAGAGGGGTTTGGGGCGGCGGTCTCTAGGGTTCACAAAATGAAGACCCTCGTTCAGACCAAAGCCTTTTATAGGCTGGTCATACGAGGTGATCTGGGCCGTTCATTGAAGGGAGATCAACGGCTCTGGTGCGCGTTACTTAAACGGCACCGTTTGATTACAAATGTGACCCTAAGCCATCAACCGTTAGATCATTCTAAACGGACGGTTGAGATTTGATCTCACATTTAATTAATTAAAACTAAACCGCTAATTACCTGGACCGTTGGATTGAACTAGATGAATGGCTGAGATCGTTTGCCTCTTAAAGACCTGGACCCGTTTCCTTTGGGCTTAGGGACTGGGCCGGCCATTTGAATCATATTTGGCCCAGTCTTATTATACTATGTATTTTTTTTATTTTTCTTGTTATTTTAATTATTTTTATGTATTTTCTTTTATACTTTTTTTTCTTTTTTCTTTTATGAAAAACTATAAATCCTAATTTCCTACTTACTCTAATTTTCTAGTATTTTTTTGCAATTTTTCTGCTATTTTTCCTTTATTTCCCCCTATTTAAACTATTTTTGCTAGTTTTACTTAAACCTAACTAATTTAAACTATCAAACTAACTACCTAGCCCATTTTTTTTGATTTTTTCTAATTCATAATTATTCAACCACACAAATGCATTCAATTTCTAACAAGGCATGTAGTTGCACTCAAAAATATATTTATTTTAATTTTGGAATTGTTTGCTTGGTGCAAAAATCATGTGCTCACAAACTGCAATTTTTGTTTTTATCTGATTTCTTTATATATATCAACTAGGTGCTTTTAATTTTTGCCCATTGGTATATTCAGTAAGAAGCATTTTGAAAACCTTTTGACCGCACCTTGCCTCAGTGGCCTACATATCCTGGGCTAAACAGAAATCAGGTCAGCGTAGTTCGGGAAGGTCTGGTAGTTTGAAACTACCAAGACTTGTTGTTGCTGCTATTGTTGCTATAATCACTGACTAACTCCTTGTTACACCGGGGACAAATGTAAAATGAAGAAGCTATTCTAAGCTATGATCCTACAATTACAATTGTTCTTGATCTAACTTTTGCTCTTCTTCCCTTTCCGGTGATGCAGAATCTCTTTCTTTTTGTTGATTTCCTTTGATGCTGACCCTTTTTTTTTGTTGATTTTCTTTTCTTGTTGACCCTCTTTTTGTCGATTTTCTTGTTTTTCCTTTTTTGTTTTTTGATTTTCGCTGGTATTTCTTGATCTCGAGCTGAACCTGCTCAAAACAAAACAAAAAACTACCCTTTTTTTTTCTTTTTCTGCCCCAGTGTGGGCTTTTAACTGTATAAACCATGATGTGCAAAAATATTCCCGTATTTGAAGGTGGGCGCCTAACTGAAATTGAAAATATTCCCGTATTAGAAGGTGGGCACCTAACAGAAATTAAACGTGAAATGCAAATGCAGAAAAGTATTCCCGTATTAGAAGGTGGGCACCTAACAGAAATTAAACGTGAAATGCAAATGCAGAAAAGTATTCCCGTATTAGAAGGTGGGCACCTAACAGATTTTAAACGTGCAATGTGAATGCATAAAATATTCCCGTATTAGAAGGTGGGCACCTAACAGAATTTAAACGTGCAATGCGAATGCAGAAAAGTATTCCTGTATTAGAAGGTGGGCACCTAACAGAATTTAAACGTGCAATGCGATGCAGAAAATATTCCCGTATTAGAAGGTGGGCGCCTAACAGAATTTAAACGTGCAATGCGATGCAGAAAATATTCCCGTATTAGAAGGTGGGCACCTAACAGAATTTAAACGTGCAATGCGATGCAGAAAATATTCCCGTATTAGAAGGTGGGCACCTAACACAATTTAAACGTGCAATGCGATGCAGAAAAGTATT
This sequence comes from Nicotiana noctiflora, assembly GCA_032618575.1. Lineage (NCBI taxonomy): Eukaryota > Viridiplantae > Streptophyta > Magnoliopsida > Solanales > Solanaceae > Nicotiana > Nicotiana noctiflora. The sequence goes on along the minus strand of JASVEL010010527.1, from coordinate 125,275 downwards.
CCCGTATTAGAAGGTGGGCACCTAACAGAATTTAAACGTGCAATGCGATGCATAAAATATTCCCGTATTAGAAGGTGGGCGCCTAACAGAATGTAAACGTGCAATGCGATGCAAAAAATATTCCCGTATTAGAAGGTGGGCGCCTAACAGAATTTAAACGTGCAATGCGAAAAAATGTATTCCCGCAGCCTGAGGACTGGGGAGTGGATTTTAAAAGATGTTACCTTCCTCTTTTTGGTATTTTCTTTTTACCAACTTATCTCTTGCCTGTGAATTTCTCCACTTATTCGGCAGACTTTCTCTTTTTGGTATTTTAAATTTTCCATGTTAGTCACATTCACTTTAAAGTGATTAGTGACAATTTGTTCCTGCATGAATCAAAATTTATTAGATATAAACTGCTGGCAACTGGCATCTGCCGTCCCCACTTCTTATTGCTTCCTTTGTTTTTGCTTTCTCATGTTGCATGACTTTCGACTTCTTGTCCCTTGCAGACTCTTTTTGTATTTTTCTCATTTCTCCATTTTTGTTTTGTTTTCTTTTCTTTGGCCATGTTTGCCAAGCTTCTTTATTCCCTTCCCCAATCTTCTATCCTTTCTGATCCAGTGTTGTTTCAACTTCCGTTATCAGGAGCCGGTAGTTAGCTCTCAAAAAAAGGTAAACAATGAAATGCAGAAAATGAAAGAAAAGTAAGGGTGTTTTGGAGAGATGACAGAACTTATCTGGGTATTTGTTGGCTGATTCCGCTGACCATGCCATGTATTTAAACTCTGACCCAGTTCGTTCCAATCATTATTCTGACTCTGAATTGCCTTTGACCCAAACCGATACTCTTTTTTGTTGCCTTTTCTCTTTTCTAATAGTCCTCACGTTCCAATAGAACTCTCTCATTTATTCTCTCAACCTCACAATCATCTCACAGTGCCGATTAAGGTTTTCACTGATGAGACTCTCTCATTTTTATTTCTCTTAAACTCACAGTCGCCTCACAGGTGCCGGTTAAGGTTTTCACTGATGAGACTCTCTCATTTTTTTTATTTTTTCCATTTTTCCTTTTTGTATTTTATTTTCTGTACCACATGTATTATCCGATGCTTCGCTCCTCCTTCATTGTATTTGTTATCATTTCAAAATTGATCAGAAGGTCTTTCTTTGGACTGTAACGTGGCTTTTGGGTGGGTTAAGAAAGAAAGATATAAAGGCTCAAAATTTCACGAGGATTAAAAATATTTACAACTCTCGGAATTATTAAACATAACTTCTGCCCCAGTTTCAATATGTGGGGAATTTTTGGATTTTTCCTTTGTTGTGACTGAACCTCAGAGAGGCTGCCTACGTACCCTTTCGGGATCAAGTCAGACGTAGTTCATCCAACTTCATTAGTTAGATGGATTTCTTTTGACTTTTTCCCGATTTTTGTCTTTTTCTTTTTGTTTCATCATTTTTTTTTCTTCATTCATTTTTTTTATTTCATTTTTCCATCATTTCATTTTTTCATTCTGGCAATTTCGATCTTATTGCATTAGAGCGATTCCGAGAGAGGGATATGAAAGAATTCATTCATTAAGGCTCAAAGGGGTTATCAATGGATAAAGTGTTTGGATAGAGAATAAAATGCCTTCGTCATTTCAATTCCAAAATCACAACAAAATACAAAACACATAATTGAAAAGGAATCATACATAGTATCTTTTGACCGCATCCGAATTGATAGCAGTCTCTACGCACTTTCCTTCAACATCTGTTAAATATAATGCTCCATTGGACAACACCCGTGATACCACAAATGGTCCCTGCCAATTTGGCGCAAATTTGCCCTTTGCCTCGGCCCAATGTGGTAAGATACGCCTCAATACCAGTTGTCCGACTTCAAACTTTCGAGGTCGTACCTTCTTATTATATGCTCTGGCCATTCTTCGCTGATACAACTGCCCATGGCAGACTGCGGCCAACCTCTTCTCATCAATCAAATTCAACTGTTCTAACCGGGCCTTTACCCATTCATCGTCATCTATCTCAGATTCGGCTATAATTCGTAATGACGGTATTTCTATTTCTGCGGGTATAACGGCCTCTGTTCCATACACCAGGGTATAAGGTGTGGTTCCGATAGAAGTACGCACTGTCGTGCGGTAACCCGTGAGAGCAAAGGGTAGCTTTTCATGCCATTGCCTGGATCCCTCCACCATTTTTCTGAGAATCTTCTTGATATTCTTATTCGCCGCCTCTACTGCACCATTCGCCTTTGGCCTGTAAGGTGTGGAATTGCGGTGTGTGATCTTAAATCTCTCACAAACTTCCGCCATGAGATGACTGTTTAAATTGGCTCCATTGTCTGTGATAATCACCTTGGGGATTCCAAATCGGCATATAATATTCTCGTGCACAAAATCCACCACCGCTTTCTTCGTCACCGCCTTGAATGTCTTAGCTTCGACCCACTTGGTGAAATAATCAATTGCAACTAGAATGAACCTGTGCCCATTAGAAGCGGCTGGATCTATTGGGCCGATGACATCCATGCCCCAAGCAACAAAGGGCCAAGGTGTTGACATTGTGTGCAACTCGTAAGGCGGAGAATGGATCAGATCCCCATGTACCTGGCATTGATGGCATTTCTTTACATACCTGATACAATCACGCTCCATAGTGAGCCAGTAGTACCCAGCTCTCAAAATCTTCTTTGCCAAAACATATCCGCTCATGTGGGGTCCGCATACTCCAGCATGTACTTCAATCATGATTTCATTTGCTTGTTGTGCATCTACACACCGCAATAAACCCAGATCTGGTGTTCTTTTGTATACCACTCCTCCACTGAGGAAAAATCCATTGGCTAGACGCCTGATGGCTCTCTTCTGGTCTCCAGTGGCTTGCTCCGGGTATTTGCCAGCCTTCAAGTATTCTCTAATATCATGATACCATGGCTCTCCATCCGATTCTTCTTCCACAACGAAGCAATAAGCATTCTGATCTCGGACTTGGATCTGGAGTGGATCTATATATGTCTTGTCCGGATGATGCAACATAGAGGACAATGTGGCCAAAGCATCTGCAATCTCATTGTGCATTCTTGGGATGTGCTTGAACTCTATAGACCGGAATCTTTGAGACAACTCGTGCAAATAATACCGATATGGTATCAATTTCAAATCTCGTGTCTCCCATTCCCCTTGAATTTGGTGTACCAAAAGATCCGAGTCACCCATGACCAAAATCTCTTGAATACCCATGTCAATTGCCATCCTTAATCCCAAGATGCACGCCTCATATTCGGCCATATTGTTGGTACAGAAAAATCGAAGCTGAGCTGTGACGGGATAGTGTTGACCCGTACTTGAAATGAGCACCGCTCCGATACCAACGCCTCTGCTGTTGACGGCTCCGTCAAAGTACATTTTCCATCCTGATCTCTCATCTTGCTCCATCTCCTCGACAAGCATTGCCTCTTCATCCGGAAAGTATGTTTTCAATGGTTCATATTCATCATCCACCGGATTCTCGGCTAAGTGGTCCGCAATAGCTTGTGCCTTCATTGCCGTACGAGTTACATAGACAATGTCAAATTCCGTGAGCAGAATCTGCCATTTGGCCAGTCTTCCCGTAGGCATAGGCTTCTGAAATATATACTTGAGAGGATCCAGTCGTGATATCAAGTACGTGGTATATGCTGACAAATAATGCTTTAGCTTCCGAGCTACCCAAATCAATGCACAACAAGTTCTTTCCAATTGGGTATACTTCACCTCGTAGGATGTAAACTTTTTGCTGAGGTAGTATATGGCTTGTTCTTTCTTGCCTGTCTCATCATGTTGACCCAGTACACAACCGAAAGAGTTATCTAGCACCGTCAAATACAAAATCAGAGGTCGCCCTGGTTCCGGAGGTACTAACACCGGAGGATTGGCCAAATATTCCTTGATCTTGTCAAAGGCTTCCTGACACTCGTCGGTCCATTTCACTGCTGCATCTTTCTTCAACAACTTGAAGATCGGCTCGCATGTTGATGTCAATTGAGCAATGAACCGACTAATGTAATTCAACCTTCCTAGCAAACTCATGACCTCCTTTTTGTTCTTCGGCGGAGGTAGACTTTGAATAGCCTTGATCTTTGATGGATCCAGTTCAATACCTCGCCGACTCACTATAAACCCCAGTAATTTCCCTGAAGGTACTCCAAAAGCACACTTCGCCGGATTGAGCTTTAGATTGTACCTCCGAGTCTTTGGAAAAACTTCCTCAAATCTCTCACATGATCAGGTTGTTTTCTGGACTTTATGATGACATCGTCCACATATACTTCAATTTCTCGATGCATCATATCGTGAAACATCGTGGTCATTGCCCTCATGTAAGTTGCCCCGGCATTCTTCAATCCAAACGGCATTACTCTGTAACAGTATGTTCCCCAAGGTGTAATGAAGGCAGTTTTCTCAGCATCTTCTTCGTCCATAAGGATCTGGTGATATCCAGCATAACAGTCCACAAACGAACCTATTTCATGCTTGGCGCAATTGTCGATCAATATGTGGATGTTTGGCAATGGGAAGTCATCCTTCGGACTGGCTTTGTTGAGGTCTCTGTAGTCCACACACACTCTGGTTTTGCCATCTTTCTTCGGGACCGGCACAACATTTGCCAACCAGGTGGGGTACTTGGTAACTCTTATGACCTTTGCCTCGAACTGCTTATTCACCTCTTCTTTTATCTTCACGCTAATGTCCGTTTTGAATTTCCTCAGCTTTTGTTTTACCGGCCGGCATTCAGAGTAGATAGGCAACTTGTGTACCACCAAATCCGTGCTAAGCCCGGGCATGTCATCATAGGACCAGGCAAAGATGTCCTTAAATTCATGTAACAACCTTATCAATTCATCCCTGAGGGGTGCCTCCAAATGCACACTAATCTTTGTTTCTCGGACATCATCTTCGCTCCCCAAATTTACAGATTCCGTATCACTCAGATTCGGTTTGGGTTTTTCCTCGTATTGTTTCATGTCCTTACTTATTTCCTCCAGGGCTTCCTCATCCTCACATTCTATTTCACTATCTTCCTCGATTTCTTGTATAGTAACGTGATTGTCGGAACTGGGTCTAGAATCCTTCACGCATGACATGGCATTGGAATCAACACATGCAAAACTGTACAAAAGGAAAAATAAAGAAAAATAAGGCAAAAGTGAAGAAAAAGGGAGACCGCATTTCATTAATAAAAGAGTGAACAATGTTCGGGATACATGGTGATTTTCTTTTCATGAGGGGAATGGGAAAACTATAAAAATAACAACTTTCGGGAAAGCAATGATGAAATTTTGAGCTAACTACCAAGACTCCTTCCTGATAGGGAAAGGAGTAGCTTCCCAATTGTTCAACATGATCCCGGGCCCCACAAACTGCACGTCCATTTTGCTCGTGCCTTCCCCTGCTTCAATCGTATTCACCTCCCAAAACATCTTCTTAAAACCAAGCATTTCTTCATCAAGTTGGGTCTCAATGCACTTTGTCGCAGCAGATGGTTGATATTTTGTACCAGGCCTGATGAAGGTGTCGGATAATTTGGGTATGGGTTTGGGCAAGGTCCAGTTCTTTTTGGCTTTTGAGGCTCTTTGGATGTCGGCAAAGGTGGGTTTGAACCCTAAGCCGAATGTACCTTTGTTCTCCGGAAGCTGAACTGGTTGAATGACTCCCTGCAATGTTCTGCCTAATCCCCTCCCCGGTGCAAATCCGTTTCTCAGCATTTCTCTGGCCACCATCACAGCAGTTGGTGCCATCATAGGGGTTGGTAACTTTTCCCCTTCAGCAATTATGTTCACTACTATAGCATCCGTCACTTGGTAGACCCAAGGACCTCTATCCCCATCGGTATCATCAAAGGGTGCTACCACATTACAAGCATTTTCCTCCCCGTGTACGACAATCTCTTGCTGTTCCCATTCAAACTTGACCATCTGGTGTAGAGAAGATGGTACTGCCTTGGCCGCATGAATCCAGGGTCGGCCTAACAACAAGTTGTACGACACGGCAATGTCGAGCACCTGGAACTCCATAGTAAAATCAACGGGACCGATGGTCACTTCCAAAATAATATCTCCCAATGTGTTTTTACCTCCGCCGTCAAACCCTCTCACGTTGATACTGTTCCTCCGGATTCTGTCCGGGCTGATGTTCAGCTTCCTAAAGTTGACAGCGGGCAAATGTTAGCGCTCGATCCGTTGTCAATCAATACCCTGGTCACGACTGACTCTTCACTTTTTACTGTAAGGTACAATGCTTTATTGTGTTCAGTTCCCTCAACCGGCAGCTCCTTATCAGAGAAGGCGATCCTATTAGACTCGAAAATTTTGCCGGTAATCTTCTCCAAGTGACACACCGAAATTTTTTCCGGAACATGAGCCTCATTTAGAATCTTCATAAGAGCCTTCCGGTGTTCTTCTGAATGTATCAGCAAGGATAGCAAAGAAATCTGGGCAGGGGTCTTTCTTAATTGCTCAACCACTGAGTACTCTTGTGACTTCATTTTCTTAAGGAATTCTTCTGCTTCCTCCTCCGACACTGGCTTCTTCAATTGACTTTCTTTTACCGTCTTCATCTTTCTCAGTTCCTCTGGAGCAAAACACCTTCCTGACCGGGTGAGTCCATGCGTTTCATTAATTTCACCGAAAATCTCTTTTCCCTTGTAAACTATTGCTACCTTGTTATAGTTCCAAGGTACAGTCTTTGTACTCACCACTGGCATTTGCACTACTGGTTTTATGATTACTGGCTCTGCACTTGCGCCTTTCACAGTCACGATCGTCTTTGCGCCCGACACTACCACTTTTAAACCTCCCACCACTACTGGCTTTGGTTTCTCAACAATCGCTTTCTCCTTTACAACTTCCTTTTCTAACTTGCCACTCGACTTTATCATCATTACGGCCTGAGATGGTTTTTGACTGCCATCACCCTGCACCAATTCTATCATATGTGTTTCGTGGTGATTTGGCAGCGGATTCTGGGTAATGTTTGGGGCTTCGGGAGCCTGTACTTCGACTTTCCTCTCATCAATGAGATCTTGAATGGCATTCTTCAATTGCCAACACTTTTCGGTATCGTGGCCCAATGTTCCCGAACAGTATTCACATCTAACAGAAGAATCAAGATTTTTCGGGGGTGGGTTTGGAACTTTTGGTGCGACTGGTCTTAACATCCCCAACTCTTTCAACCTATGATAAAGTCTGGTATATGATTCTCCGAGAGGGGTGAATGTTTTTCTTGCTTTGTTTCTCCAATCAGCGTCCGGCCTGGGTCTATTTTGGTTTCGGTAAGGTTTAGGGGTTGGGTATGTGTTCTGGGTGTGGTACACATTGTGTGGAGCTTGAGCTCTCCACACATGAGGTGGTGGTGGTGGGTAGGCTTGGGCTTGTGGGTGGTGGTAATGTGGGACAGTTGGTGGGTACGGTGGTGGTGGTGGGTTATATGGGCTTGGTGTGTTGTAGGGGTTTGGCGGATAAGATGGTGGTGGTGGATTATATGGAGTTGCTGGGTTTGGTGGGTGTTGGCGGTAGGGTCTTGGTGGGTTATAATGTGGGTTGCGACTCCATGGCCTACTTTCCGCGGTTGCTACTTCTTCCTTCTTCTTTTTTCCCATCACTCCCCCGTTTCCACTTTGTATAGCTTGATTGGTTGCCTTGATAGCCGAAAAACTCATAATTTTGTTCGTCTTCAAACCTTCCTCTACAAAACTCCCCATTTTCACAACTTTATTAAAACTCTTTCCAATTGCTGACACTAGATGGCCGTAGTATGTTGGCTCCAGAGCCTGTAGAAAACAATCCACCATCTCCCCTTCTTTCATGGGTGGATCCACTCTAGCGGCCTGTTCCCTCCATCTAAAACCGTATTCCCTAAAGCTTTCTCCCGGCTTCTTCTCCATCTTGGTAAGGGATAACCTGTCGGGTATGATCTCCAAATTGTACTGAAAGTGACTAGCGAAAGCTTGTGCTAAGTCATCCCAGACGAACCACCTTGTATGGTCCTGTCGGGTGTACCATTCCAGAGCTGATCCACTCAAACTTTGGCCGAAGTACGCCATCAACAATTCATCTCTACCTCCCGCGCCTCTCATCTTGCTACAGTATCCTCTGAGATGAGCTACCGGATCCCCATGTCCGCTATACATGTCGAACTTTGGCAACTTGAATCCCACGGGAAGCTGCACCTCAGGGAACAAACACAAGTCTTTGTAGGCTACGCTCACTTGCCCTCCCAATCCTTGCATATTGCGGAAAGCATTCTCAAGACTTTTCACTTTCCGAGCCATCTCTTCCTGCCCGGTACTTGCTTCCATCATCGGAGCATGAGACTCGTGTTGTCTGAAAGTCGGCTCCGGAGGGTAGTAGTGAGGATCCTGGATATGAAACATCGGTTCACTAGAGGATTTGTGGATAACAGCGGGCGGAGGTGCCACATACACAGGAGCAACTTGTGGTATCTGAGGTGGTGCTTGCTTGGCTGGAGGTGGTGGTATCTGGGAGGTGGAAGCATAGTAGTGAAGGTAATCGGGGTAGGTGGAGGACGAGTTCATTGTTGGTGGCTCAGGGTTAGGATTGGCTGGAGGGACATATGCAGGGTTGGCAGGGTAGGCTGGTAGTGGTTGACCTCTTGACCAAGCCTGGTACATTTCAGCCATCTGTTGTCTTAACTTGTACATTTCTTCTTTCATCCCCGCCACATCCACGATCTCTTCTTCGTGAGCAGGGTCTACAATGGTTGCCTCGATCTCCTGGGGACACAGCCTTTGTCATCTTTTTGTACCTGGTGTTGTATGGGTGGGTAGCCAGTATGCCAGTTGCCTAGAAAATCCGGACTCACAAACATCAACACTCGTTAGTTGTTAGCGCATAAATGACTTAGATAGCTACGGGCGCTGAGTTATTTGAATAACTGCTTGAGTCGTTATGCATCATCCCGGCCGCTGCTCACTTGGACCAATCATCTTTTTCTTTTTCCGCTCTTTTGTTTTCTTTCTTTCTTTTCTTCTTTTCTTTTCTTTTCTCTTTTGCTTTTTCTCTTTTCTTGCTTTTTTTTCTTTTTTTTTTCTTTTTCTTTTCTCTCTTTTTCCTTGTCGTTTTCATAATTACGCTCCTATTTATTTGTCTAGCGGATTTAAAGGAAACGACATAAAGCAAAAGAATTGGTAACAACACTTGTTTTCTCATTGATAATTCAAAACATTGATTACAAAGTGATGTTTTAAAAAGAAAAATGAAAGATGATGCATGACCTAAGAGTACATTAATGCACCTAGTGCCCGCGAGGCATCGTTCGGCCTTGCCGCGGGCCTATATGCTAAACCCCTTTGAAGCCTATCCAGGTCGGCCATGACTTGTTGTACAAAAACCTTCACTGCAGATACAAAAGTCCTCCGAGACATATCTTCACAAAGCTGAGTCTTCCGGGTGATGTATTGGGCGATGCGAACAATCTTTTCTCCGATGACCCCTTTTTCTTGCAATAACCGGCTTATTTGTTGAGTGCGAGCATCCAAGGTATGTTGGTTGTCCTTTTGCACTTGTTGCAGTTCCAATTCTAATCTAGCCATAGTCGTGTAGCAGTGCTCTCTCTCCTCCTCAAGATCTTTGATAATCTTGTTACTCTTGACCGTGGCTGAAATTATTTTCTTTCTAAGTTGAGCTACTTCAACATCGTGCTTGTCTTGTAGCTGCCGAACCAACTTGGCTCTTTCATCGGCGTCTCTGCCCGTTTGCTTTCGAGCCTTGACTAACTCTCTTTCAGCTACGTCCAAATCAAAGCTATAGTCATTTACTTTCCACCGGAGAATCTCAATTAACTTTTCATCTCGGGCTGAACGAACTGGGGTCTCGGATGCAGTTTTCATTTGAGCTATTTGAGCCTTCAACATATCATTTTCTTTCTTCAGCTGTTTCTTTTCCACTTCATCGGATGCTGCTTGCAAGCCACTCTCGAAATGAAGGTTTCTCAGTTTATCTTCCAACAGACTGATTTTGGCCTTGTATTCCTTTTCCTTGGCCACCCATTTCCGATTCTCCTCGGATTGCTCTATTAGGTCTTGCAAGTGAGGTCTCTTTGAAAGACGTTCGTGTTCAACCCCTCGTCGGTACCATGTGGAGTATCCAGGTGATATCTTCCCCTTTGCCCTATTCGGCACACAAGTATCAATCTTCAAATTTTGGCACTCATTCCAGATTTGCCGGAGTTTTGCTTCCGGGAATTGCCCGTCCGGACCAATCTCCACAGCTTGCACACCGAGATCCCCATCTCTCGGAATAATCTGACACCGGCCCAACTGTCGCAGGGCTCTGTATGGTGGCATAGGGTTGTATACTCTGCAAACCCATGATCAAAAACGGTGATCCCTCCGTTGGCATATATATCACCTCGTCAAGAGGTAACCAGTCATACGTCCAATCAATTTGACCATCAGTTAGTGATCGAAGATACACAATCCAACCTTGGACTCCTTCTGGCAATTTTACTTCCTTTGTCCTCGTATTGAACTCTTCCAAACATGTCCGTTCGGCCGAACCATAGCTTGAGTACGAAGGATGGTGGCATAGATGCTCAATTAGCCGGATTTGCAAGATCAAGTTACACCCTTCGAAGAAGCTAGCCCCGGCTTTGCACGCAGTCAGAGCACGGTAGATGTCCGCCACGATCATTGGGGTCAGAGTATAGTTATCTTGTACTATCAGTGTGGTAGCTACTCCGGCAACTTTTATGTTGATATGTCCATCTTTCCTCGGGAATACCACAACTCCGAGAAATGCCACCAAAAATGCGAACCTCCGGTGTTCTTCCCATTTCGCTCGGTTGGTCTTACAGCATAATTTGTTGGTAAGATCATTGAAACCCCCAACGTGTCCAAACCTATTGTAAATGAAGCTTAAAGAACAAAACCCGTCGGCCGGATCTTCATTATGAACATTCCGGGCAATTTTCAAAGAGTCGAGGAAGCGATGTACTGTCACCGTCCTCGGAGATACCGGGTATTTTCCTTTCAGCGGAACCTCGGTCTTCCCAATGTAAAAGGCAATCTCCTCCAAAGTTGGGGTAAGTTCAAAATCTGGGAAATGAAATACGTTGTGTGCCGAATCCCAAAACGTGACCAACGCTCTAATCACATCACCTCGAGGAACCATGTCTAGTAAACCCGTAAGGCCTTTCAAATACTTTTTGACCCAGTCTTGACCATCGGATCCCATGTCCTGCCACCATAATCTCAGCTCCAAAGGGATTTTATTTAGGGAAAAGTGTTCATTCATCATCGTGCTCGTCCTGCACATTTATTAAGGTGATTTTATTTAGAAGAAAGGAAAAAAATTTTTCAAAGCAAGTTTTCAATTTTTTTGAAGGAAAGAAAAGAAAATGACTTTTGAAGTGGCCATTTTTGCCAAAACAGCCTTCCGTCGTCCTTTCGGAACATTCGGCAATTTCCAAAAATAGCAATCACCTTGATTATTTGAAAATAAAATCTTTTTGGTCTTTTTCTAAAAGTGTGGTTGGACCCGTTTAAGGGTTGCCTACGTATCTCACCTAATGGCGAGAATCAAACCTGCGTAGTTCGGTCAGATTATTTGACCAATTATTTCAAAAAATGTTCCACCTATTTTTCCAAATTTTCAAATTTTCCATGTACCTATTTTCTATAAATCATTATTTTCCTCTCTCTTTTTTGTTTTTCAACAATTTTTTTTTTATCCTCGGGATTTCCGCCGGTCCGCATAACGATCAAGGATGACAAAATGCAACACATAGCGTGCTCGGTCTTTTCAATACCGGGTCACCTGTCCCAGACGGACCCAACCCCCGTGTTGAGTCCCCTAAGTCAAATATGATGCAAATAATCGTCCTAGACCTATGTTCAAAATCTTATGGTTTCATGGATTGCTAGACCGTGTACCCGAGCGGACAACTCGAATCGAGGAGGGGGCTACGTACCGGTGACCCGCGGAGTCAATCGGCTTTGTAACTTATCCGGCCTCTGTTTTCTTAATTTAAGGTGACTTTAACAGAAAGGGGAGTCTCAACCAGTAAGCACATCCCCAGGGAAGAAGAGAGAAGGGTTTTTCGGCACAATTTTATATATAGTTCACATAATATCAAAGCGATAAAGCACATAGCATGTTGTTTAAATCACATAATGAAGTCAAATAAAAACGCGAACGGCAGTTCTAAGGAGCTCGAGTTCTTAAACCCTGAAACCGAAATTCAGGGTTGGATCCCCAGCAGAGTCGCCAGAGCTGTCACACCTCCCTTTTTACTACCCCACACTCTTAAATGCATATAAATACACTTGTAGGGTATACCTCGACGCTCAATTACCTAAGACGGATAAAATAACGTAAGGGAAGGAGTTTTTCCAATTAAAGGACAATCGGTTTGGGATTTTATTAGAGATTAATCAGAGTCGCCACTTGGGAATGACAATGGTGTCCCAAGTCACCGGTTTAATCCCGAATCCGAGGAATTTTGACTCTTATAAATGTCTGCGAAGCAGAGATCTGGATAAGGAACTCTGTTAACCCGGAAGAAGGTGTTAGGCACTCCCGGATTCCGTGGTTTTAGCACGGTCGCTCCACTGTCGTTCTTGACTTTTGTTTGACTCAATTATAGGTTTTAACAACATAATGCTTTTACGCTAAAGTATTATTTTTAAAGAATTTGCGGTATCGCGAAAACACGCCTCGAGTCATACCGCAACCAGTACGCCTATGACTTTTGGTGTATTTCAGCTTTACCGAGATTTGTATTTGAGTCGCACCAAGTGCACACTCGTTCATAGGAAGGTATATTAAAACCGTGCCTTAAGGTAGTCTATATCGGCTTTTAACTTTGGGAGAGGCTATGGAATTCGCTATTAGCCTCTCCGATTCTATTATGTTATTCTATTACTAAATGGGGGCCCCGGTGCTTGTTATTCGGGCGAGGCTCATCCCAATTTTTATTAAAGGATACTAATATTTGACTAAGTTTTCTATATTTGTTCTTGCCTTAAGCGTATTCACCAACAAGTGTTCCAGGCCCCTTTCGAATTTTGTTGTTTATTGGGCCTGGACTTTCCATTAAACGTATGGACTGTCTTGGTCTTCGAGATCCAGGTTGCTTTGGATTTAAGCTTGCTGGCCTCATAAGCTTCACGTTGTAGTTCAAAACTCGTTTGCATATTGAGCCCAAACCAATCGGTAGTAAACTGCTATGAAAAAACAATAAATGCAAAGAACCAGAAATAACGCAAATCAACAAGATTTAAGAATCGAAATCAGATTGTTTTTATTCATTGAAAGAGTAGAGTCACTGTACAAGACCAAAGATATGATTTAACTTTATGAGACTGTATTCAAACAAATTAACCAACTTATTAATGGTAACCCAAAACACCTAATGCTAAGTGACTTATGGATATGTATATACAGCTATTGACTCTAATATGACTTAACTCAAATTGTATCATAGATCTAATTGCCCATTCTTCTAACTACACCTCTCCTTTTGAACTTGTTATACAACTTTAAGCTATGTTTAAATACTGATTTTAACATCAAATTGAACCCATCTTAACATCATGGCCTATCACACTCCTCATCTTTTAAACTTATTCAAACATTAAAATCAATTAACGAAGCATATTAACTAAGTGATTTTATCATTATTATTAATGCAGGTAGGTGAATTGATTAACTCTGGTTTTAAGGGCATTCCTATTTAACTAAGTGGTAAGTGATCCTGTGACTATACTACCGTTATGCTTCTGATGACTTGTTTCATTTACCAATTTATTGGTCTCGCAAGTATTGTGAATTAATCTATGTTTTAGTGCTTTTACCTAATTAAACTAGGTGATGAATTATCTACATTATACTATTACTATACTACTATTATACTAGCTATTACAGCGTTTTTGTGTTTATTTTCTGTTTTTCATCTACTACATGCTACTACAATTAAACTACTAATTTAATAATACAAAAATGACAAAATGAACTAAAGCAGGAACTTCATTTCAATGTTTCAGCAATTACATCTTCAATAGAATAGAGAATGTACCTGGATCAAATAGAAAGAAAACCAATGAGTCTAAAGGATGAGGAGAAGTAATCAGCAGTGGACTCAAAGTAATGCAACAGAGAGGTGAAAGCAAAAGCAACACAGCAACACAGCAACACAACAATGCAAGAGAAAACCCAAGCAGATTATCGAGCAGGAACCCAAAGAACCAGATTAAACCCACAAGCTCTCTCTATACTCGTAATTTCCAGAAATGATTATTGCTAGATTGCTATCTTTTCCTGGTCTTTCTTCTCACTAGTTAGCCCAAAGATGAATTTCAGATTGCTTCAAATTCGAACCTCCCCTTTTCAGCCCCTTTTTTAGAGGTATATATAGTTGAGGTAAGGGCTGATGACTTGGGGGAAAAGTTTGGGACTTAATCCCACTTCTCCCCTCTTAAAATTATTAAACTTACACTTAGGCCCCATTTCAGTTATGAAAAACCCTTCCAGCATGTGCTGGAAGGTTCTAAAAGATTCCTTTTAGGGCCTTTTACCAATGTATCCTTATGGGTTAAAGATTTTTACAGATTTCCCATTTTTAGGAGACCATTATACCCTTAAATCTCTGCAAAATTGCAGAAATCAGGAGCATGAATGACTCCATTACCCTCTTAAGTTCTAAATTATTACTGTTTTACCTTTTTAGCTCCCAATTATGCCCTCAAGGCCAATGCCGATTTACTAAGTCTACCTAGGTCAAATTTTCAGCTTCTTTGAACCTATTTAACTAATAGCCAGCCCTGGCATTAGTATTTAAGGGCTGGCCAGATTTATTTTAAGGGACTATTTCAATTTTAGCCACTTCTGGATCTATTTCAGTTAATTAACACTAAGTTATTTCAAATTTAACCTAATTGCAGGCATAGCCTGCTTTATTATTAAAGCAACTCTTTAAAATCTAGCTAGTCTCAAGTTGAGACTTAGCTTTGGCTATTAAAGCCAATCACTGAACATTTGGGCCAAAAACCATTTGCAGGTTTGGCCATTTTATGCTCAAGGCTCTAGAGAGATCCTGGGCTAGTCTGCATTTGCAGACATAGCCCCTTTTGCACAACCAGCCACTTTTAAAAGTGGGCTGTGTGTTAGGGCTTTATAGAATAGGTCAACCCTTTGCAAGGTTGACCATTCTTAAGCCAATTATTTAACTAACAGCCTATTTTTGTTCATTTTCAGTTTATATCTATTTAAAGACTAGCCAATTATGAAACCTAGCACTACAGCTATAACCAATCCTCCTAAAGTTCAATCAATTAATCAAACAATCATGCTTAACAGGAACTAGCAGAACTTAACCATCTTTCAACATTTGTTGCACACAGGAACACATATGATCAGATCATTATGCATTAATTTAACTTAAACTCAGAGGAAACAATTGATATGGTTGAATTTCAGTCAATTAATTCACATCATCAGACCACATGCAATACAGTATGAATTCATGTCAACTTCAGATTTGATTACTACCAGTTCAAGTCACAGAATAGTTTGTAAAACTTCAAAAACCACCAGGATTCATGATATAGGTACAGTAAAGACTATAACAGTCAGCAAGATATGACATAAGGCTTATCTAGATTTAACAGGGTATGGCAATCAGAATTCATTTTAAGTACTACTCCTAGCTTGATGTATGCATGTTAAGAGTGGAGATGAAGAATAGGAAAGACATGAAGAAGCAATGAATAACATCCCTAAATCTATTATGCAAAAATGACAGAAGAAAGATCATGGGTATGCATGCGAGGGTGCTATTTAAAGCAGTGATCCTTAGACAAACATGAGAGCCTAATAGTTAATTCTGAAATTATTCTGAAAGGAAAACAGTGAACACATGGAGAACTGGAGCAGGACTAACTCAAATATGAAACTAAAACATGAAAAAACCAGAAAAGACTCATTTTAGAACTATTGAAAGCTAGATGCAAACCAAGAGTCAAAGTTTAAAAATGTGAAATTGAAGACCAACAGAGACACTTATAGACGAAACATGAACAACACACAAAAAGGACTGGATATGAAGAAAGAAAAGATGACAGAGTATGCAAGACAATAAAAGAGAAGTTATGCTATAAGAGTCAAAACGGATCAAAACTATACGACTTAATCAAATAATGAAGAGAAGAAGAGAATCAAAGTCACTTTTGACTTACTAGACATATAAGAGAATGAGAGATAAACAAAAATCAATAGTCATGCATTTGAAACGAATCAGAAGCCACAATTCAGACATGATCTTTGAACTCTAAAAGAAATTATGATAGAACAAACATATACCCTAGCACTAACAGGTTCAAAGAAACACGGAAAGATATAGGAGATGAACAGATTAAGAGATAGATATGGTCACAAAGAAACAGACAAGAATAGGACATGATTTGCAACAGAGGAAAGTGAACAAAAAAGTTCTAAACCAGCATGTGAAGCATGAGATACAGAAGAGAGGAGAAGTGAAAAGGAAAAGAACCAACGATAACCAGAAATAAACCCTAAAGCTAATCATGCGAATCAGAAAAAGATATATAGAAGCATGCACAAAAATAGAACGAACAGGAACACAAACAAGATATATATCGGATATACTGTAAAACAAGATAAGATAAACAACAGTGGATGGAATAAGAGATAAACGGAGAAAAGTCTAACCTAGCATGTGAAACTCAGGCTTGAAACAAGGACAGAATCAACTAAGAATAACTCTACGACTAACATTCGAAACACACAAAAAATAACGAAAACAACAAAACATGCAAGACATCACAAACAGAAAACAAAAATTAAGAAAATCAAAAGAAAGGAGGGGGGTACTTAGCTTTGCGGGGCCTGTCCCCCGAGCTTTCCCCTTTTCCTCTTCTATTTCACTCTCTTTCGACTTCTTTTAGGACCTCTTATTCCTTTGTTCTTCTTTTTTTTTCGTTTTTTCCCTTTTTTCTTTTTCTTTTCTGTTTTACATTGTTTGGCTTCAAGATGAAGCCTTTTAGGGTTTTTGAATCTATGGGGGTGTTTGGGTGGGTAAAAGAATGGATCTTGGGAAAGTTCGATTTTGGGGGTTGCCGGAGTTAGGGTTCCGACGACCTTATTTGGAATATTCGAGACGGCTGGAACAGATTCGAGGGAAGTGAGTGATATAGGGGTGTAGATCAGAGGAAGGGGAATAGATTGGCATTGGTTTGAGGCGGTGGTTCATACTTTAGTGGTCACCGGCGATGAATTCCGGTGACCGGAGTTCTGGAGAAGGGGAGTTCTTTGGAGTTTCTTGATAGAGAAGAAGAAATAGAAGAAGGAGAAGACGAGAGGGGAGTCAAAAGAGGTCGGCGACCACCGTGGGAGTGGTGGCCGCCATGGCCGGCTAGGTTTGAAGATGGTGAAGACGATGGAGATGAAGGAGAGGGGTTTGGGGCGGCGGTCTCTAGGGTTCACAAAATGAAGACCCTCGTTCAGACCAAAGCCTTTTATAGGCTGGTCATACGAGGTGATCTGGGTCGTTCATTGAAGGGAGATCAACGGCTCTGGTGCGCGTTACTTAAACGGCACCGTTTGATTACAAATGTGACCCTAAGCCATCAACCGTTAGATCATTCTAAACGGGCGGTTGAGATTTGATCTCACATTTAATTAATTAAAACTAAACCGCTAATTACCCGGACCGTTGGATTGAACTAGATGAATAGCTGAGATCGTTTGCCTCTTAAAGACCTGGACCCGTTTCCTTTGGGCTTAGGGACTGGGCCGGCCATTTGAATCATATTTGGCCCAGTCTTATTATACTATGTATTTTTTTTATTTTTCTTGTTATTTTAATTATTTTTATGTATTTCCTTTTATACTTTTTTTCTTTTTTCTTTTATGAAAAACTATAAATCCTAATTTCCTACTTACTCTAATTTTCTAGTATTTTTTTGCAATTTTTCTGCTATTTTTCCTTTATTTCCCCCTATTTAAACTATTTTTGCTAGTTTTACTTAAACCTAACTAATTTAAACTATCAAACTAACTACCTAGCCCATTTTTGTTTTGATTTTTTCTAATTCCTAATTATTCAACCACACAAAATGCATTCAATTTCTAACAAGGCATGTAGTAGCACTCAAAAATATATTTATTTTAATTTTGGAATTGTTTGCTTGGTGCAAAAATCATGTGCTCACAGATAGGACGCACGAAATGAGGGGCTATCGCTTTCTTCCTAGAAGCACCTTGATCTATTACCACAAAATCACAGTTAGGCAAGGTCGTCTAATCGACAAAGCAAAATCAGAATTTTACCTGAAGAAACTTGAGGGCCGTAACGTTGTATGAATATAGGCCAAGTTCGGGTTTCTTCCGCATGAGCGAGCAGGCCGGCGACCCAGCTCCTTAGACTGACAACGGGCTGGGATGGATGGGCCATGGCTGTAATATAAAAGTTAGAACTATGATAACAACATGCAACAAGGAACTTGATGAACTACAACACTTGGATGTTTTGTTCCACCTTTCTAGAAATTCGGTAGGGTTGGAGACCACATGCTCGATACTGACAAAGAAATATTTGTGCCAGAATTTACAACTCGGCCGGTCGTTGGTTCTTACCACCAACCTGTTTGTACCATAAATCCTTAAGTGCACCACGGTCCCTCTAAGGAAATATGCTGTAAATAGGTGCAAGAGATGATGAATGAAGACGTCACATCCGGCCAATGATGCATATTTAGTCAAAAGCAGAAGCACTATAAGTGTGTACAGCGTGAGCTGAGCCAGGCAGATGTGGTAAAATCTGCAGAATTCCTCCGCCAAGGGAAAAAGGGGAAGACCATAGCCTATCAAGAAGGGGTACTCGTAGAAGGCACAATAGCCCGGTATGTGAATGTCAACGTGATTCTCCCCTGCCGAGGTCGTCGCTACATAGGCTGGAATGCCATATTTTGCACGGATAAGTGGTTCTGTCTCGTCTCTGAATGCACCGTAATCGGAATTGCAGAATCTTTGTTGAAATCACATCGAGGCGAAAAGTGCCTCAACAATAAAGCTTCCACTATGAGAGGACTGACATCCTCTTCCACTTCCACTTCCACTTCCCCACCATTGGAGGAGGGCGGCGCATTCGATAGAGAAACCTCAGTAACCCTTTCTTTGGTACAACGAGATTTAGGTGTATGTTCGTTCGAAAAAGATCACGCGAAAAGAGATGAGGAAGAAGAAAAATCCCTAGTCAAGAACGAAAAGTGCAGCACCACGAAAATCAGTAGAGGAGGGCTGGGAAAGTTCTCAGGAATGACCAAAATTTTTCAAAGAAATTAAACCCTCCCCCTATTTATAAGGTTAGGTGGCACGAGAATCGAGGTGTCAGATTTCAAACCGACACGGGAAACCAAGCGCCAAAACATCAGTTCTTTTCTACCTCGAGAATACATATAATGGTGACACATGCGGACGCTAACGTCACCCAAGGCAAAGTGTTTTACTTTAACGTTCTGACAGGTATGATTGCCGTCTCCCGTTGATCACGCCGTATCAAGTCAACAAGTCAAACTCTCCTTAATGGAAACGTTGATTCCACCCATCAAGAACACATCTCGTTGTGACCCCGATGAGCGGAGGGACTAACTGTATGGGATCGAATATGACCAATCACGTCCTACCGTCAATACCACCGACCACTCGATGTTTACGAGTCGATACGAGGGAACGACCCAGGGGTAAGAGGAGGAACGACCTCGACCTGTCATCGGCTCCGCCATATAGTACACTGATTTTGTCATTCTCATGACTCAACTTAGATCCCACATTATATATAGGGTATCCGAGCCTTGTAATAGACATATAACTTGTAATAGAAAAATGCATTCTCTCTCTTATCTTTATCTCTATAACTCTCTCTCTCTTTTAACCTTATTACTGTTCTGATTATTGAAACGATCCTAGGGTTTATTATCTTCGATTACGATTTACTCCTTCGTCTCTTGATTGATTTGCTTTAAAAGAGTTTAACATCTTTTGAGTTAAACAATAGCTAGACCGAGCCACACATAGGATTACCAGTATATCCTAATTTTGCCTCACACATGAAGAAAAACCCATAATTAAAACAAAGAAAAAGAATCAACACCCATATACGCTCTAATTTGTAGAAGATGCAAGAATACAGTGACAATAATATATTAATGATACAACATTTCTACTCGGAGAAAAATTATAGTGGTTGATGTTGGAGACTCATTGTTGAAATATACCTATTATAACGTGGCCTCATGCACAAGAGTAGTTGTACAGCAACTTGTTATCCTCAGAGGGATTATTACTTCGGAATAAATACATTATAACTCCGCATTTTAAGCTATGTGCAAAATTACATGCATGAGTAAAGTTTTTGTGTTTGAGTTGGGAGAATGTCTTGTCACTCAAAATCATTTACCAACAATCTTGAAATTAATATGGTGATGAATACTAGTCTATTTGTTTTTTTTTAAAAAAGAAGGAAGGACCAGAAGCTCAAGGAGAAGAAGAACACGTTAATATTTCTCTTCGTTTAATTTGAAGATGCTTAGAGAAATTGGAGTGGCTTCATTTATAGGAAAAACTTGAGAGGCTTTAATTTGGTATTGGAATTGACGTGAAAGTAGGTGCTTGTGTAAAAGAATTATAACATTGATATATATGTGACGATGAGTAAATGAGTATTGCTAGACTTAAATTTGACGTGAGATGAAACATGAGTGAAGAAATTAAATAGAGTGGTCAAAATACTATAACAAATAAAGAAAAGCCTTGCATCAAAATAGGAGTCTCTTTTTTCTTCTTTTTGGTGGTGTTATGGCTCTTTCAAGTAGGAATGGCAAACGGGGCGGGGCGGGTGCGGGGCGGGGCGGTTTTCAGCTTATGCGGGGCGGGGCGGGGCGGGGCGGTTTTCAGCTTATGCGGGGCGGGGCGGGTTCAAGAATTATTTTTTAAATTTAATTGCGGTTGCGGGTTACGCATTTGTGTAATACTTGCATCGCATATTTGCCGCTTTTCGTCAAAGAAGATTAAATCTTTTCATGCATTTTGCAATCTTTTTTCTTAATTAGAATCTGTTTTATAAACTTTCCCTTGCTTATCTTTATATCTTTATTTTAATTTTAAATTTTGTATTCATTAATCTCCTCTTTTCTTGCTCTTTTAAGCTTAGATGTGTGGGTAATATCATATACCCTAGTTATACATTATCAACATATTAGGATATTATCAATTTTTGGAGCATTAAAATATTGGTTCGCCTATCCGGTAGAAATATTGCATACTAGTTTTAAGAAGATATATTTAAAATTGATTATTATAATTAACTTACTAATCAAATTACTATGCTAAAAAATATTTTCTAACAGGATTAATAGAAGACATACCGTAATTGATGTTTAATAATTAATTACAATTTGAATAAACATAATCCAAAGATTTCTTATGTCTTTTTAACGGTTTAATATGAAAATGAACATATAAGTATATAACTTAAAAAATATTTGTAATCGTAGATCTTCCCTAACCATCTCAATCTGCGTATGACGTATGTGTATATCACCTTGTAAAAGATGAATTATTTTAAGGATTGATTCATATTTCTCAATAATTTGATTTTTTCTTGTATATACTAATAATTAACTTAAATATATCATACATGATACATGTACCAGAACGATCATTATTGATAATGTTAATAGATCCATAAAATAATACAATTGAAATTTTATAAAATATTAAAAAAATTCAATTGAAATTTCATAAAATATTGAAAACATTATGGACATAGGTGAAACTACCTAGAAAAGAAGGTAATAGGTTATCATTAATTTTTTTAGGTTTTTTTTTAAAAGAGAAACTACTTGTAAAAAATGAAAAATGAATTTTTTTTACTTTGCGGTGCGGGGCGGGGCGGGTTTATGCGGGGCGGGGCGGGGTGGTTTGAAAACAGAAAATATTCCTATGCGGGGCGGGGCGGGGCGGGGCGGGTTAAACATTATGCGGGTTAAGGATAAACCCGCCCCGCAACCGCCCCGCACCGCCCCATTGCCATCTCTACATATTATGGCTACCTTTGGAATTAATAGTAAGATATTTCAAAGTATGGAGATGATGATACTATTTTTGCTAGCCATTAGCATAGACAGATATTGTTTTGCGGCAGATGAGGACATGCTTCAAGATGTTTGTGTTGCTGATCTCAACTCAAGTAATATTGGATCCCTCTTTTTATGCCAAACTTATCGTTTCTTCTTCTTCTTTTTTTTCCCTTCATTTCAAATGAATATTTCTTCTTGCTGTTCTTCTTTCGGTTGTGTAGTATGACGGGAGTCATTTTTCTAAAGATAATTTTTGACAAAAGAATAATTTCCTGCAAAATATTTTTTGTTGGAGAGTGAAAAAGGTTTTTTTTTTCGGAAAATTTTTATTACATATATACTGATAATAATATTAGTTAACTAGTACATATAAACATTACGAGATACTTCATATGTTCCAGATACGTGAACCTATTTCCTTTTTGGTCAATTTATTACGAAATACTTCATATGTTCCAGTTACGTGAACCTATTTCCTTTTTGGTCAATTTCAAAAATAATGACCCATTTATAAATTTGGTAACAATTTAGCTTAAACTTAAAATTTTACCCTTAATGAGAAGCTTTTATAACCACACAAATACTTTGGGCTCATTTTTAACTTATTTAGGACCATAAATTCCAAAAGTCTTCATTTTTTCTTAAACTTCGTGCCAAAGTCAAATAAGTTCAGATTAATTGGAACGGAGGGAGTGGGAGACAGGCTCAACAACTTTGAATTTGTAAAGCATAGTGGAGTATTACTTACTATTATTTTTACCAGATTTCTAATCACCAATTAATGCTTATCATACAAATGATATGATTATGTTATACATGACCACGTAATTGTGCATGAAACAGTGGTGAAGGTGAACGGATTCCCATGCAAGACGAATTTCACGGCGGCAGATTTCTCGTCGTTGGCCATTTCAAAGCCTGGAGCCCCAAACAACAAATTTGGTTCGGTAGTAACAACAGCAAATGTTGAGAAAGTTCCTGGGCTTAACACACTGGGTGTATCCCTCGCTCGAATTGACTATGCCCCTGGTGGTATTAACCCACCCCACACCCACCCACGTGCCTCCGAAATGGTCTTTGTTATGGAAGGTGAATTGGATGTTGGCTTCATTACTACTGCCAATGTACTCGTCTCTAAGAAAATTACAAAAGGCGAAGTTTTTGTTTTTCCTAGAGGACTTGTACATTTCCAGAAGAATAATGGCAAAGTTCCAGCAACTGTTATTTCTGGCTTCAATAGCCAGCTGCCTGGTACTCAGTCTATTCCAACAACTTTGTTTGGAGCTTCACCAACTGTACCAGATGATATCTTAGCTCAGACATTCCAAATTGGTAGTGAGGATGTTCAGCAGATCAAGTCAAAGTTTGCACCTGCCAAGAAATTTTAAAATTTACTATATAATAGTAAGACATGGATTTTCATTGAGAGGGTTTTGACCTGTTAATAATTTTCAATGAGTGTGATATTAATGTTGGATGCTCGCTCCAAATAAGTTTTGCAACTTTTGGTTTTGCAAATTTCACAATGAATCGTTATTCGTTTTCTCTATGTAATACTGTGTAATTCTTTCTTTGTGATTTTAATTTTATACTGTTGATTTTTGGATTTTTATTACATATATGCCAAGGTATATAATTACAACTATGCAAAATGCTGCATAAATTATTTTTTATGAGATCCGAGGTGTAATTTTGTTGGGTTTGTTATTTAATACTCCATTAGTTTCAGTTTATCTGAACCTATTTATTTTTTGGTTCGTTCACAAAAGAATAAACCCTTTCTAAATTTGGTAATAATTTAATTTAAAGATACAATTATACCCTTAATGAGAAGCTTTTATAACCACACAAATACTATGGACCCCTTTTTGACTTGTTTAGAACCACAAATTCCAAAAGTCTTTATTTTTTCTTAAACTCCGTGCCTAGTCAAATAGGTTCACGTAAATTGAAACGGAGGGAGTAAATAATAACAAAAGAGGTGTGAATGAAAAATGGTGGGAAAAAAATAGAGGGATAACCCGCGATCCGGTCCAGTTTAGCCCAATTTTATTTTCCGGATTAACTTCAATTCATTTTAAATTTACCGCAAAAATTTCCAACAGCCATGACTGTTCTGAAAGGTTGCAAACCTCTTCAGAGGGTCACACCTGTTCCAACAGCCATGATTATTCTGAAAGGTTGCAAACCTCTTTAGAAATATCACCAAGTTGGCTATAAATAGATCTTCAAATCCCAGAATATTTACTTACGAAATTTTCTTAATCTTATATTTACTTACGAAATTTTCTGAATCTTCTTCTTCTTCTTCTACACAAAATATTCCAGTGTGTTTTACGATCATCGAGTGGTTCGCCGATCACCAGAGTTTTAGGTACTGATACACTGGTGAATTAAATCGTTCTATCATGGGAGGATATATTCCAAAACCTCGGGTACTTGAGGGGAATAATTTCCTTAAGGACACACTGTGTATTTAGTGGGCTCGATTTATTCCTACAACGATTTTTCAGAATTTATTTTGAAGAAGTTTACGGTTTTTGGAATTTAATTTCAGCTAACTTTATGTTTGTATTTTCAGAAAGATTATTATTTAATTTACAGCAATATAGATTTATAACAATCTCAAGAAAATTATAGTGATTTAAAATTCGATGATCAACATATTGAAAGACAATGTTTAAAATCCTCGGATAAACTGCTGAAGATTAAAAGTTTTTGTTGGTATTTGTTTCTAAGCCGTTATATTGGGATTACAATGTCGTATGAATTACAAAATATTCTAACATGTTGGTCTGAACGTTTTGGATTCAGTGGTTTGTGTATACATTCTAGTGAATTGAAGAGAAGCCAAATCAGATTCAAAGTTGGTTCACAACTATTAGTATATTGTTCAACTTTCCAAGGCCACGAAGATGTGCCAATTTTATTTTTAATTTGGAAAGTTGGTACTACTTTAAGAGAAGTTCTTACTGATGCTAATTGTTGAAAGTGATTGATCTCACTTGGCTAACTGCTTATGTATTTTCTTAATGCTTGTGATTTAGTTGGCTGAAAGCCGCCATTGAGTCTGCAAAAGAAACGATTTGAATATATGTTCAAACGCAAAGGCCTCTAATTGGCTCATGTGTGAGACAAAAAATGTATTCCCTCGCTTGATTGAAAATTGCATCATTAACAATTTGGAGGTTAATTTCGGTATTTTCATTTAAGCAATTTATTTTTTGTCAATTGATTTGTTGAATCTATACTTTCTTTCTTCAACATTCAAAGATGGAGTATGAATATTGGAGATCAAGTGAAGGTCACAATAACGATTGGATCACAAACCGCAACCATTCTTCGAGGGAAATAAAATTAAACATGAAAGGGTATAAAAGCAAAGGTTGTGCCTCTTTAGAAAAGTAGAAGGACCCGAATTTTGATATGGTGTAAGTGGCCAAATTCAAATGAGCGAGTTATGAGGAAAGTGAGAATATTTTGATTTCTACATTCTTTACTATAGTTATTTTTTATTTCATGTCCTTTGAGGTTTATGATATCTTGCTTCTATAAATGGTAGAGTAGAATTATGGGATGATTCCATATTTAAAATCTGAAATTATATGCATGATTAAAAATAATATATAATTATAGTTAATTATATTATTTCTTTGACCAAATAAAAGACTATTATTAGTTGCTGTAAAATTTGGTAACATGCATGATATTTCAAGAAAGTAAGACATGAATTAGGCTTACACTAAATACTTGAAAGTATTCTTGAGATAAACAAAAGTGTTGTAATGGTTTAGTTAGAAAGTCATTTAAAAGAAAATTTAAAATCATCGTGATTTTGTATTGCCGTTATGGAGATTAGAATCTTTGTGATTTTCTACTCCTTCTCCGAGATTAATATCTTCGTGATTTTCTACTCATTTGATGGAGATTAAAATCTACGTGACTTTATACTGTTTTGGAGATTAAAATTTTAGTGATTTTCTATTCCAATTTATTATTCGTTTTGAAGACCGTTTCTTAAATTTGATCGTGTCACATATTATTCGGTTTGATGAATAAAAACTTTACCATTTATTTGATCTAGTTGTATTAGATGTTACTCGGTGTGATGATGAAAAACTTCACCGTTTATTAATTCTGAATGTGTCAGATTCGTTTGAAGATTAAAAACTTCACCATTTATTAATTCTAGCTATGTAGTGACACAAACAATAATTCTTGTGGTTGGCTCAACAACGTGATAGGGGCGTTGAATATGAATTTCCTTTTGAAGAAGTATATTTGAAATATGAAACGATCACCCCTTAGTTACCACAATCTAATAGAATTGTGGAAAAAGGAGTAGAACGTTAAAGGAGATGATAAAATACCTTATTGTAAGTTCCGGATTAATGCAGAATTTTTTGGGGGAAGCTATCATTACAGCTAACTGAATTTCAACAGAGTACCCCACAACAATACGTAATCTATTCCATATGAAAAATAGAAAGGAAGAAAATCCAACATGAAATATTTCAAAGTGTGGGGGTATCTAGCAAAAGTAGAGGTTCCTTTACCTAAAATGGTTAAAATTGGACCAAAATCAGTATATTGCATTTTCATTGGATATGCTACAAATACTAAAGTATGTCGATTTTTGGTTCATAAATCTGATAATCCTGAGATTCATGTTAATACGATAATGGAATCAGATAATGCTGGATTCTTTGAAGCATCTATCCGTATAAAACTGAAAGCGAGTCGTAAAGTGAAAGAACTAAACGACCTCAGAATAAACCAAAGGAAGATACTCCAAGTATAGAAGATCCAAGGCATATCAAACATCAAAGAACATCTACTTACTTTGGACCATATTTTGTGACATTATTGCTTGAAAATGAGCCTCAAACTTTTAAAGAAGCTATGTTGTCTTCTGATTCAGCATTTTGGAAAGAGGCAGTCAATAGTGACATTCAATCAATTTTGGATAATCATACATGGGAATTGGTTGATCTTCCTCCTAGAAATAAGCTTTTGGGTTCGAAATGGATCTTTAAACGAAAAATTACAGTTGATGACACTATTGACAAATATAAGGCAAGACTTGTTGTCAAATGTTATAGACAAAAGGAAGGTCTTGATTACTTTAACACTTATTCGTCGGTAACGAGGATAACATCTATTAGGGTGTTGGTGGCACTAGCGGCCGTGTATGGTCTTGAAATCTATCAAATGGATGTTAAAACAGCTTTCCTAAATGGAGAATTGGAGGAAGAAATTTACATGGAACAACCTGAGGGTTTTGTGGTTCCTAGTAAAGAAAAGAAAGTGTGCAAACTTGTTAAGTCACTTTATGGACTTAAACAAGCACCCAAATAATGGCATGCAAAATTTGACCAAACAATGTTAGCAAATGAATTTAATATCAACGAGTGTGATAAATGTATTTACATTAAAAATACTCTAGGTCATGAAGTCATTATTTGTTTATATGTTGATGACATGTTGATAATAAGCAAAAGTATGACAGATATAAATGCTACAAAGCGCACGTTGGCTAGCAAATTTGACATGAAAGACTTAGGAGTTGCTGATGTGATCTTAGGAATCAGAATTCGCAAGACTTCACTAGGTACTTGACAAGTTCAAGTATATTGATTTCAATATTGCTAAGACTCAAATTGACGTGAGTTATGCACTTCAAAAAAATGAAGGTAAAAGTAACTCACAACTGGACTATGCAAGAGTATTGGAAAGTTTGATGTATATCATGAATTGTACGCGACCAAATATAGCATGTGCTATTAGCAAACTGAGTCGGTTTACAAATAATCCCAATCAAATACATTGGATGGCAATAAAACGAGTTTTGGTATATCTGAAACATACCCAAAGTTATGCTTTGCGTTATAACAAATATCCTTCCATGATTGAGGGATATAGTGATGCAAATTGGATCACCGGATCATCTGAAGTTAAATCCACAAGTGGATATATTTTCACAATTGGGGGTAGAGCAGTATCTTGGAAATCATCCAAACGAACGTTCATCGCCCGTTCTAGAATAGCATCTGAATTCATAGCTTTAGATAAGGCCGGTGAGGAAGCTGAATGGCTTCTGAATTTCTTGCAAATTATTCCGTTTTGGCCCAAACCTTTGGCACCTATATGTATACATTGTGATAGTCAAGCGGCAATAGGGAGGGCAGGGAGCGTTATGTATACCAGAAAATCTCATCATCCGATGGGGATACAATATCGTTAGATAACTACTCTCTAGTGGTGTTATTATAATTGACTATGTAAAGTCAAGAGATAGCATGTCAGATCCACTTACAAAAGGCCTATCTAGAAAGGTAGTTGAAAGATTATCAAATGGAATGTGGTTAAAGGCCTAGGACAAGTCATCATGGCGGTAACTCTATCTAGCAGACTCGAGATCCCAAGAGCTAGGTTCAAAGAGATCAAACAATGTTATGAATGACGGTTCAACATTGTCAACTAACTCAACCTATTCTCGTAATAAAGATAATATTAAAAAACGAGGTAAAACATTAAGGCTTTTTAATGATTTGCTAAGTCTGGCAGGATATGACCAGATAGTGGGTCTTTAAGATTACACGTTTAGGAATCACCTGTGTGAGTGTGAAGTGTAAGCCTCTTCAAGGATACTGAAAGTAAAGGCCCATTCTCTAAGCACTCATAAAACCAGGCAATGTTCATGGCTGAAATGAACACAACTGTGAGAACCATAGATTGTTAAGGATTGATTATGTGACTAATGTTTTCTAGGTATACAAAAAATCTCGACGGTTCAAAGATATAAAATCTACCGATTGACCGAGTATATCCGATATAAGTTCAATACGGAAAGTTCAAAGGGAAACCTACTTATCCAGAGGCAATCAATTCTTGCTTGTAAAACATACACACGTCCGTGCATTCCTTTAAGTTTATAGCTATTACCCATTCATGTGGGGGATTGTTGGGTTTGTTATTTAATAAATAATAATAAAAGAGGTGTGAATGGAAAATGGTGGGAAAAAATAGAGGGATAACCCGTGACCCGGTCCGGTCTAGCCCCTTTTTTTCCCGAAATTTTATGTGTTACAATGGTTGTTGAGCCTGTTATTAATAGTTATACCTAGGAAAACAAGATCCTAGGATCAAGCCTCACATAAATTATAACAAAAAAGTCATTGATATACATGTACGGTATGAAAAGCAAATATTTCCTGCAACAGTTACTCATTTAATATTTAAGAATATTCCCTTATTGAATGTTATCCAATGGTAAACCCTTGATCTCCTCTCGTTAAATATGCTCTCTTCGGGATTTATTCGGTGTCTATCTCATTCGTTGTGTCGGTTATTGGCCGTTGCCTGACTTGTCTTTTTCTTGCCTTCAGTTCCACGTGTCATGCTATCATTCGACCATCTGTTATAAACTAATTTTACGCTATACAGAAATACACCTTCAAACCACCATTCAACATTTGATTTCAATATTTCTCCTAGGCAGATTGCTTTAGAATCAATATAAAACCTATAAGCCAGACTTAAATTATTTTTTTTTCCTTTTTAGAGTCTCTTTACCAGAAGAAATATAGTGAACAAGCCAATGATGTTTGGCTAAACATTTATGTTTTTGCATGTAAATCGCCTTGCATTATGTCTCAATCTTGTTTGTTAACTTTAGTGTAAATTTTGTCACTCGAGCTTATTTTTGACATTTATTTGTGTAGGAATTTGTTAGAAGTAATTTTGAAAGATTGCGCACAAATTGAAGCCAAAAAGAAAGAATTTAGAGGGATATAATTTTTGGCGTCAGGGTTTGAGCCAAGCAAAGTTCAAAAGGCAAAAGACAACACAAGACAGAGGTGGCCGCCCAGCTTAGCACCTAGCACCCTTTACGCCACCCAAGCTGGAAACTTTTCCTATTTCGGCTAGGACATGATCGTTTTGTCCCTACACTCTACCAACATGTATAAATGAGGTTCTACACCCATTTATTTATGGGAGAGATATTATTGGAGAGGCAAGAAGGATACAAGAACACTTGGAAGCAAGGGAACACAAAAGTTATCTCTTTGTTCTTTCTTAATCCATATTATAATGCTTCGAATATTATCGTGATTGTTAGTATGGTTATGAGTAGCTAAATTCTTGTATCTAGGGTTGATATAACCTCTTGGACGATGACTTTTTGTTACATTTAATATAAACTAGCTTTTGAATTTCTCTACTTGTTTAACTACGTGCTTATTTCAGTTGATTGAATAGCCATCAATTTGTTGTGACTATTTATTATGTATTTCTTGTGAAAGGGTACATATTTAGGTATTTATTGAAAAACTTCACTCCTAACATATGGGAGGAGTTAATACGGAGGGTTTAAAAGTGATTTAGGAATAACAAAGCCTTCAAGTGGTCATAGTGAGCGGAAAGATAGTGCTAGCTAGCGTAGTTCAGAAGAATATGACCAGTGCATTGTTGTAGTTACTTGAGAGAGAATTACGACACCTGAAATGTTCACGGTCAGTACAGAATATGTAGGCAAAATTATAGGAGAGGTAGCAGGAATTATTCTGATAATTGGGGAATCATAACTCTAGGCCTCCTTAATCTTGTATCCAACCCTTAGTCTCATTAGGTGATAAATTTCTAATGCTTTCTAGTATTTTTTATTAGTTAATTAGTTCAAAATATAAGTTATAAATTTTTGTAACTAGAAAATTATTTGAGCTTGTGTTTCTTAGCGATATTATATAGTTGTAGCTAAGCCTTAATTCTCTGTGGAATTCGACTCCCGACTTTTAGATCGAATTTATATTTACAGTGACCATTTATACCCTTTTTAGGGCCAAGGTTGGACGTGATCATCAATCAAAGAAATTAAAGAACAAGCCAAAAAGGGGGGGGGGGGATTATACTCCTTGTCACTTAATCCAACAGTCCATCAAAAAATGGCCCACATTTGAAGTCCTTACCTGATATAGCCTAGGTTGTATATAATTTGAAAAAAAATTCACCAGTTAGCCACCCTATTTTTCGTTCTTCTTCTTCCTCTTTCACCACTTTGCACCCCAAAGTTTCTCTACCATTATATATATTCTTCAATTCTCCTTTCATATTCAAAGTTGATAATCACTATTAAGATGAGAAGGGAAAAATACCACTTAAAAGAATTATTATTTTTGGAGTCACTATTAAAGGTCATTCGAAGCTTCAATTTTAAAATTGAATTTTTTGATTTTGTTAGTTGTTTAGATTGGGTGTTGGACCAATTGATTGGGATCATCAAGGGGAGTTCAAAACTCAAATTTGAAGTGATTTGGAGCAGATTTGAGGTAGATTTGAGTTGAATTTCAGAAATTCCCAAAGAAGACGAAGAACCAGTGAAGCTCTATTAATATGATTCATTTGTATAATAGTGTATAATAATATATAATATTATATAAGTAATATATAATATTGTATAAACATCTCTTGTACATTATATCATACAAGGATGATACATTATTTACATATATTTGGTGAATTTCTCACACACACACACACACACACACACACACACACACACATATATATATATATATATATATATATATATATATATATATATATATATATATATATATATATATATATATATATATACCTCTTTGTGTAAAAGTGTATAATATTATATAAAAGTGTATAAGCATTTCTGACGAATTTTTTGTACGATTTTCACTTGTAATTTTTGATATTTGGATCTTGTAAATAATGGGTCAGCCTTGCATAAATGAATTTGTTTCTCTTTGCAAAGTATGCTTGATATAGTTGTGCAGAATGCAGATCAGTACTGTGAATTTTTTCAATTGCATTTGATGTAGTTGTCTTGATTCATTTTTGTTGTTTGAGCTTTTTTCCAACTTCTCACCATAATGTGTAATGTCCTTTTATCTTGTAGGCTAAAATTTGATGCGTGAAATCGCTCTCTGCAATAATTATTGCTATTCTATTGAGGAGTGCTTTAACACGAAATGAGCATGCTGCTTCCATATGGATGAGCATTTAGACTTTAACGCAGTGCTATAGGATTAATGCAGATTTTAGTATAAGTTGGACGGCCTTATTTGGATAGATTATTCCTTTTAAGTTTGGATCGTATTTCTAGCAGTAAAGGAAGACAATGTTGAATTTTTTTATTTTTTATTTTTGCCTTGGAGAAAGAAAAGACATATTAAGGATGAGCCAGTGACCTTAATGTCTTAGCTAAGAATGGAGATTTCAATAGGTGAAGAACGTAAGTTGAGAAAGCTATCAGGATGTTCATAACCTCCATTAAATATTTTTGACCTGTGTATGGAATGGTTTGTTGAATCCGCCCTTTTCCTCCCCACACACCTAGATTGTACCGTGCAGAATGCTTTGGAGTTCTGAAAATTTTTATCTGAAGGCATCTTTAAGTGGGCTAAAAGAATTTAGATCTAAGCTTATTAATATTTGGCTACACATTTGCAAACTTATAAGTGGACTAAAATAATGTAAGGTCAACGTATGGAGTGCGTTATTATGGAATTTTGTGAAAAAAACGTAAAGGAGTAAAAAAATGAGATTTTTACCTAACTATACTATATTAGAAACTTATTTACCTGTGTTTTCTATGTTTTGAAGTTCTTAATAACTATCTAGATTTTTCTTACAAATTATATATTTTGCTTCTTAAAAGACTACCACTTCATTATTAGTGTCTTTAACTAAGGGATTAAATCATAGTATTTCCTTTTATTCCCTCTCCTTTTCTCTTTCATTTTTTTCCAATTAAAATTACTTAATCTACGCCCAAAATCTCCATATTTTCTCTTCTTATCATTAATTTTATATTATTAAAAAGTATTCTGATATTTTATATAATTGTTGGATAACAGTATCATAATTGTATTTGAATTGTATTAGCTACATAAATACTTAAAATATAAATGTATCATACTTGTATCACGATTGTATCTAACTTGTATCTGATATATTAATGTCCAAAATAATACATGACGCAAAACTAATAAATTAATATACAATTATCATACTTGCGATACAAACTGTAAAACTCGCCATGAACGCATAATTGCTCGTAATAATATGCAATGAATATACAATAATCATACATTTGTAATATAATTTGTGCAATAAATATACATATACAATCACGATACATTTCTGAAAAATTGTGACACAATTATGATCTTCATCTTCTTCAAGTTTTAGTCACAACTCTAGACTAAAATATTAATATAATCATATTATAATTACATTAGTGTGTATCGAGTATTATTTTGGGTATTGATATATTATATACAAGTCACATACAATAAAGATTTTAGAAAGAAAGAAAACAAGATTCAAAACTACGAAAGTGGCTAAACGAAATAAGATTTTGGGTGGGAGGACAATGGGTAAATAAGATTTTGGGTAAGTAAAATTTTGGATAAAAGTGGCTAAACGAAAATTCTTACAGTTGGTAAGAATATTTTTGGATAATAGTTAAGAAAGAGAATATCTCTTGTAATACTTTGGAAAACGAAAGAATCTTAAATGCACGGGGAATTATTGGAAAAGGGGGTTGGGTGTAATGTAACTAATAGGCTAGATTTAAGGGATCTTAAATTTTTTATTTTTATGATTTTATATAGAACTAATAAATATAGATATACAACGTAATTAATAAGGAACCTAAATAAATATGGTAAATAAATTTCTATTGTAGTATAACTAGGTAAAAACCCAAAAAAAAAAAATAGTAAACAACTTCCTTAGCAATATTTTTACCAACTTCTTTGGTGAGGGACCAATGCCATCAAACGACGACTCTTTCTTTGGCATTCCCTTGTTGAAGTTATAACTGCAGTCGTCGTCTTCATACAATATGCAATTTTCAGAAAGCAACTCTATTTATATCGTAAAGCAAATGTCTTCCCAAATGATGATAGTGAAATTCCTTCAATCGACGATGTTACATTGTTTAAACTTAACCCCTACGAAAACCACTTTGAAATGGACAAAAAGAATTCTGATCATAATATATTATATTAACGACGATTAGAATCAGGACTTGAGTTACAGTAAACATTGTAGTTCATCTCATCACTTAATCACAACATGCAATTGCATCAAAGGCTCTGTTTTCTTCCTTCTTTTTCCAAACAAAACCAATAAATCTTACTATATGTTAATCAAAGATAAATTTATGACCCAGTCAATGGAGTTAGAATGATGTGATCTTATTATGTATATACATTCTAATATTCGTATAAACCAAAAAGCATTAAAATCTGATAGATTCACATATACAGCTAGGAGTGACAAAATGGTTAAAAAAAAAACTACCTATATCATCTACTAAAAAATAGGTTAGATAATGAACTTTTTAAAAACAGGTCAAATATGGATAAGAACCATATTATCCATTTAAATGGATAACCAATGAGTAAACAACGGACAATCAAATGAGTCTAACTTTTACATTTATAAAATCTCAAATTGGGGTTTCTCCAATTAGGGAGACTAAGAATACCCCAAAAATGATTATATGCAAGAAGTCATGGATA
This sequence comes from Nicotiana noctiflora, assembly GCA_032618575.1. NCBI lineage: Eukaryota > Viridiplantae > Streptophyta > Magnoliopsida > Solanales > Solanaceae > Nicotiana > Nicotiana noctiflora. The sequence continues at coordinate 90,560 of JASVEL010010527.1, read as the reverse complement.
ATATAAGTAACCCATATTATTCGGCGTTTAACCCTTTTTTATCCATATTAAATACGAATCGGAACGAATAATTGATCCAATTTTATTATCTGTTTCCGATCCGACCCGCCCATTTATTACACCTTCGTACAGCCTAATTTGCTTGTGAATGGATAGTCAGGACTCAGGTCACGTCCAAGGCACGAAGCCAAAGCAGGAGGAAAATATAGGCAGAATATCGTCCTCTGTTGTTGGACCCATCCCTTCGCTTTGGGTCGAAGAGATAAGGGTATACTCCATTTCCTACTTTTGTCAAAGTAAGTATCAAACACCCCAACTCCACGTCACTTGCCACCTAATTATAGATTTTCATTTTTGTCTTTTTCCCCTTATAAATAAACCCACTCTCTCGATCATCATGTCCAGACAAGAAAAGTACTCAAATTAATTAATTAACCACTTTCTATTTTTCTGTCTCTTTTTCCCTCTTTGATTGCTTCCTTTTTGGCTATCAATAATTGCTTATTTCTTTCACTATGGCCGTTTTTAGAAAGGTGCTAGTAATGATGTGTATGGCTGTAGCTATTTTAGCCATTAGCTTCAGCAAAGTTTGTGGAGATCCAGACTTGCTCCAAGATATCTGCGTAGCTGATCTCAACTCAAGTAAGTAACTGGAACCATACCCTTTTCTTTAGTATCTTCTGTAATATACAGAAAAAAAGGAAGATTCATATTTATTTTTAGCACGTCCATTAAAAAAATATAAATTCTATACAGAAATATTTATTATGACTAAGTTATTCCTAATTAAACATATAATGTGAGGAGTATAAATTTTTTTAAGGATATGTACATAGAGGTTATTTTGTAAAAAAAAATTGAATTCTTTCTTCATTATATAACTGGATACTTATTTTGAACCAAAATGAAAAAGTAAATTGGCCACTTATTGTGAAACGGAGGGAGTACTATATTGTTGTTCTTCTAACTTGGGGATTTTTGAATTTTATACTCCCTCTGGTTCAAAATAAGTGATTTTTTAGCATTTTTCTTGTGGTCCAAAATAAATAATTTTTTATATTTCAAGTAAGAATTAATTATTTTTATCGTACATTGTTCATGAAGTAAATCGTATTGAAATGTGTGAGATAGTAAATATTAATATGGTCAATTCTATTTCTAATTAATGTTAAAAAATATATTTTTTAATTTATATAAAAATATTTTTAATATTATTTATTTTAGATTGGAGGGAGTAATTTTCTTGTTTGTACTTGCTTTGTATTTATGTTTGTGTATTTCTTCAACTTGACATTGACATTTCTCTCTTAATACATTTATATTTGTTTATGACTAATGTGTCTCACACTGCCACCAACTATAATTTTGCAAGTGTCTTGTAAGCAAATATACCACGTGAAGCCATTACTACCAGACCTTATTAATGCTTCAGCAGTTAAATTCCTTTGTTTCTTTTTGGAAATAGCATTTTTGGTCCCTTAGTTATTGATATATTCTAATTTTTCTTCTTCTAATGCATGATTAAGCACATTCAACTTTCAATTACTAAAAATGGTCCCTTTATATAGGAAAAATATGTTACTTTTGGATATTTTTAAAACTATGTTATCCGAAGTAACATACAAACTTTTAAGTGACATCATGATAAATAATTCCCTAAATTTTCTTAAGATTCACACGCAGAGAAGATTAAAAGTGCACATTTTAATTAATCAAATGTTAAATGTCATTTAACAAGATATCATAAAACCCAAAATAAGAGTTTTTTGATATTTGAGGGACTAACAATGCAAATTTCCCTTTATTTTTTCTTCTTTTTTCACTTGAGAAACTAACATTTTCTTTTTCTTGGGTTTCATCTCTTTTCGGATTAACTTCTTAATTAATTCTGTTACATTATGGGTTAACAAATGGAGTATCTTAGCACGACCAAAGTAAATCATGTTTCTTATTATTAGAGGCAGAGGGGAGGTAGTGTATGGCCGCCGGATTCATATGAATCCAATACTTTCGCTGCAAATCATAAATTATATATAAAAATTTATTAAAATTACAATAAATAGTCGGTCTCAACCCATAATTTTTAAAAATACAATATGTTCAATTCTAAAAATCTTAAAAGGTAAACACATAGAATCTAAATTCTGGATCTGCCTCTATTTAGAGATTGATTCAGGATGATAGGATATTGAAACACTACTACTATTACTCTTTCGGATATCACGTAGTGACAATATATTTCGAAAAGAAAATTTTGAGCAAAGTTTCAAATGCGCAATGTGTTGAATATGCTAAAAGTTAATCGCAAGGCAAATCATCAAGTTTAAATTATGGATGTGCCTATTTGTTTCAAAATTTCATTATATACATGAAGCGGGGTACTTCTGCGTTATCGACCTTTACTAAAACACCGTGTACTAAAAGACTACATTAACTACTGCTTCAATTCTTATGCATATATTTTGAATATACAGGCGTGAGCGTGAATGGATTTCCTTGTAAGAAGAATTTCACGGCTGCTGATTTCTCATCAATGGCAATATCCAAGCCAGGAAATACTAACAACACAATGGGTTCTTCAGTCACTGGAGCTAATGTCATAAAAGTCCCTGGCCTTAACACACTCGGCGTATCCCTTTCTCGAATTGACTATGCCCCTGGTGGAATTAACCCACCTCACACTCACCCTCGTGCCACTGAAATGGTCTTCGTTTTGGATGGTGAATTGGATGTTGGATTCATTACTACTGCCAATGTACTAATTTCAAAGCATATTACAAAGGGTGAAGTTTTTGTTTTCCCTAAAGGACTTGTCCATTTTCAGAAGAACAATGGCAAAGTTCCAGCTGCTGTTATTTCTGCATTCAATAGCCAGTTTCCAGGCACTCAGTCAATAGCAGCCACTTTGTTTGCTGCTTCACCAACTGTGCCAGATGATGTCTTGACCAAGACTTTCCAAGTTGGTACCAAAGAAGTTGAGAAGATTAAGTCTAGGCTCGCACCTAAGAAATAGAAATGTTTTAACTACTTTATATAATTGCTGTGTCTATTAATTTCTTGAGCGGGTGGAGTTTTTTTTCTTCAAATGTTTGTAATTACCTTATTTCTCTATTTTTTATAACTAATAATGCGATATCTTTCTAAATCTTGCTCCAAAATCCCCCACTCCCCCCCACCCCCCTCCCTAACGGTGATAATGTCTTTAAGGAATTTTGCATTTTTATTCCTCCATTAATTGTTAATCGAAAATGTCTCACAACATTTTGTAGGAAGAGAATGTCAAATTAGTGGATAAGTTCATTTACATATTGGGTCTGCTTAGATAACGTAAATAGTAATTCTTTTCTCAAAAAAATAAGGAATGCAAAAAATCAAGTTAAGTATGATTTTAACACGGATTCTGAAAAATACCAAATGGTTATGTTTTGTCTTATCTTCACGAGATTAATTTCTATACACGACAGTAAAAAAGTTTTTACTTACAGTTGTATACGGTCGAAATTGGGCTCATCTATTGTGTGACAAATCGGGATTAAAATGTAATGAATTGAAGATCGACCTTGGGTTCCATTGAACCAGGATTCGAGGTTAGAAAACCCGACACCTGAATCGACTCCGATTTCAAATGAGCCCGAGGTAACATTATCGAACCAGATAACGGAAGGCCGTAATATCCGTAACCGGTCGGATATCACAGCGAGGATCTTGGCATGTATCAATGAGGAACCGGTTAATTAGCAAATCATAGGATTTTTTAACTTTCATATACTTGTACCTATAGTAGGATTCTCATCTTGTATAAAGGGGGTCTGAGTATTTGCAAGACATATTGTAACACGCATCCCAAAGTATTATAATATTATTTTCTTTCTGCAAGCTATTGTTCTTTTGTATTTGACATCATTTGAATCACATTTAGTTCGAGTGAGACCTATTTCCCTAGGTTATAACTATTCAAGTCACACAGTTTGAATTTACTTTATTATTGTTTGCTTTATTTATAATTCAACCTATCACTTTGTGTCACGTATCCTTAAAATCACTTATAAATTTTAATATTATCCGATTTTGAGGATAATAGTGGTTATTTGATACAAATTTCAATAACACACTATGTTAAATTTGTTCTTTGGAGTGTCTCTGATTTCAGGCTTAAGCTCGAAATGTCAATCTTGCAATTAGCACATCTGCCTGCTGACGATGATTCTGGTCACCATGGTGAAAACAATAACAGAGCACCCGGTAACGAGGTACCGCCCATTGATCCCATTGGAATTCCATCTGCGGACCTGTTGGACGTTGATCCCATCGGAATTCCAACTGCGGACATGTTGGATGCTAATTTGCATGTGGCTATAGACACAAGACTACCTATTGTCCCCGATAATAGCATCTGTGGTGGAGCCCGATTGACAGCATAGAGTACTCAAAACAATAGAGGAGACGGGGTCAATCTATGGATGATTTTCGAAATGTTACAGAATCAACATGCGGTGATAGCTTAGTTAAAACCAGAGCTGCGTACCGAGCAGGATCGAGCACGATCCGTCTCGAGAGATCACTTGCAAGGAGGAACCGGTCGCGGAAAGGTCGAGTGGGAATGAGTCGGGTAATAACCCCGAGATCATAAAAATGCTTGAGGAGCTGACAAAACGAATAGAATCAGGGGAGAAGAAAATCAAAGCAAATGACAAAAAGGTGGAAACCTACAATTCCAGAGTCAAGCAGATCCCGGGAGAGTCGTCGGTACTGAAAGGCTTGGATTCCAAAAAGTTTGTACATAAACCATTCCCTCTGAGTGCGGCTCCAAAGCTGATCCCTTAAAATTCTGCAAGCCCGAGATTCCTAAATACAATGGAATGACTGACCCAAACGAGCATGTCACTTCATACACATGCACCATCAAAGGAAACAACTTGGAGGTTGATGAGATCGAGTCTGTCTTGCTAAAGAAATTCGGAGAAACTCTATCAAAGGGAGCTATGATATGGTATCACAACTAACACCCAAATTCTATTGACTCATTTGCTATGCTTGTAGACTCTTTTGTGAAAGCACACGCTGGGGCTATCAAGGTCGAAACCAGGAAAACATATATCTTCAATATAAGGCAAAAGGATAATGAAATGCTAAGAGAGTTCGTATCTCGGTTTTAAATGGAACAAATGGACCTGACACCAGTCGCTGATGATTGGGCCGTTCAAGTTTTTACCCAAGAACTCAATGTTCGAAGTTTGTTGGTATCACAGCAGTTGAAGCAAATTTTGATAGGATATCGGGATGTCACTTGGGCTGATATGCATAACCGATATCAATCAAATACCAGAGTTGAAGATGATCAATTGGGGGCTCCTTCCAAGTCCGTTTATCTTGTTAGATCCACCGACAGAGTCAAAAGAGATATGGATCGTGAAGTAAGGCCGAACAAGGATCGGTATCAACCGTACAATGAGGATCGAAGAAATTTTGGGTCTAGACAGGGTTCTATGCAGAATGAAAAGAGAAATGAATGAGGCCAGAGCAGCTTGGGACTCATGAGCAAGAACGATTTCGACGGGCCTAATGGACCTAAAGAAGCACCAAGGTTATCGGAATATAACTTTAACGATGATGATGTTGACATCTATCGGCTATCAGACGCATCAAATATACCAAATGTCCTCGACCTCTACCATCTAACCCAGCCTAAAGGGATCTAAACCAGATGTGAAAATATCATGGTACTCACGGTCATAGAACAAAGAATTGCCGACAATTGAGGGATGAGATAGCCTGGAAATTCAACAACGGGCATCTTCGAGAATTCCTGAGTGATCGAGCCAAGAATCATTTCAGAAATAAGGACTCTAATAGAAAACTGAGAAAGAAGAACCTCAACACGTCATTTATATGATCATTGGAGGGGTCGAGGTTCCTCAAGGTCCGATGTTAAAGAGCACAAAAGTATCCATCATAAGGGAGAAGTGGACTCGAGATTACATACCAGAGGGAAATTTGTCTTTCAACAACGAGGACGCAGAAGGAATCGTGCAGCCCCACAACCATGCATTGGTAATATTTGTACTCATGAATAAATCTCAAGTTAAACATATGTTAATTGATCTAGGTAGCTCATCCAACATCATTCAATCAAGGATCGTAGAACAACCTGGCCTACAGGACCTAATCGTGCATGTAGCCCGAGTGCTAAACGGATTCAACATGGCATGTGAAACTACTAAAGGGGAAATAATGTTACCAGTAAACACCGCCAGAACCATCTAGGAAACCATGTTTCATGTGATTGAGGTGGACATGAGGTATACCGCCCTGTTCAGGAGGCCATGGATCCACAACATGAGGGCAGTGCCCTCGACTCTTCACTAAGAGTTAAAATTCCCAATGCCCAAAATGATTAAAACAATCTATGGAGAAACCGACTGTAAATGAAATATTTGCAATCGAAGAAGTAATTATGGTATCAACACTGGTGACATCGAAGGAATTAAGTTTGAATACAAAGCAGGAAACTAAATAGCAATTATTGACACAAGCCACGGCCCAATCGGATAAACAAGGGACTAATGAAGACGATGAATACGAGGTTCCTAGATCTTTTATAGTCCCTGATGATTCTGATGCTACAAACTCAACGGCCGAAGATCTGGATCAAGTCACATTGATCAAAATTCTACCCGATCGGAAGGTATACCTGGGCACGGGGTTAACCCTCGAGCTTAGGAAAATACTCATTCAATTTCTTATAGCTAACATAGATTATTTTGCTTGGTCGCATCTTGACATGATAGGTGTGAGCACGTGATTTTTGCCTTACCTGAGAAGTACTCCCAGAAAATTCAAAATAAAAATAGTTTCGTGTTGGGCATGATTTTTGTGATTTTTGTGTTATTTTTATCTTACGTTTGCATTTTTGTGTGTGCGTGTTTATTTATTTGAATTAGTAAAATACAAAAATATATACATTATGTGTTGCATTTTTTTAGTGTGTTTAATATCAAAATTATACGGTTTACATTTAAGTGATATGTAATTATGTGGGATAATTGTAGTAAAAATTAGTTGTGTTATAGGTTAGTATATATATATATATATAGATATATATATATATATATATATATATATATATATATATATATATATATATATATATATATATATACATATACATATAATACATCATGGAATGTAGTATGAAGAGCAGACTTGGGCCATAATTTAGTCCAAAAACACCTGGCCCAAACCCCTCACCCGTCCAGCCCACACGCCCCAGCCCAATACTCACCCCAGCATCAGTTTAATGTAACGTTTGATCTGGACCGTTGGATTTTATTATCCAACGGCCCAGATTAATTGTTAAATCACAGATACACCCAGGCCGTTATTTTAACCAAACGACACCGTTTGGTTATGAGAGGAGATCCTGGTTGTTGATCAAGTTTGATCCAACGATCAGGATTTAACCAAACGACACCGTTTGGTTTAAGGGAGGAGATCCTGGTCGTTGATCGTAAATGATCCAACGATCAGGATTTAACCTCCTAAATCATATATAAGCTCACTTTCACACCCCGCCCCCCCCAAGCCAGACCCCCCCTCAGACATATCGTCACCCTTAGAGACTAATAGCCTCGCCGTGCCTCCGCCGCGCACCGCCTGCCGGAAATCGCCTCACGGCGGTTCCGGTAGGCCAACGGCCACCAAGTTAACACCAAATACTCCCTTCACCTCCCCCATTACGAATCCAGCCTTCGTTTACCTCGAATCACTCCGGAGCTCCTCGAATCTTCATTTGAAGATTCGAGTCAAACTCGAGCCGACGCCAAATCACCCCAAACTCACCCCAAACCCTCCCATGGCCTCCCTCATACCCCCGCCGGCTTGGGTTTAGCTCGAATCTTGCCCGAATCATAAAAGCCCTAAAATCAAGTCCCAAGAACCCTAGTTTTTGAAGAAGCCCAATTCGAGCCAAATTAGTCGTAATTGAAGTCCAAGGGACTTTAGTCTAGGTGTTCTCAATCGAGAACATCTCGATTAAAGCCCGTTTGGCTTCAATAGTTCCAAACCGTAGTTCGAAGCTTGGGTCGGCAGATTCTCTTGAGGTAATTCATTTCCCCTACAATTTCGGCTCATGTTCCTTATGTGTATTTTTGTTGTTCTAGTTCTAGAATTTTCTTTTTCCTATCATTTTTTCTGTTCTTCTCAAAAGACCTTTTATTCGGTCAATTCCCATTCTACCAGTTTTTGTTTAAATTCAATGCTGCAATAGCTTCGTATGTTTAGTTTATTTAACGTCGTCAACGAGTTAGCTTGTTTGTATGATTGTTCATTTGGTTGTCCGCCCGTATGCAATTCACCATTAGAGCTTGTCATTTGTTTGATTCTGGATTAGGACTTAACTGAATATAATTGTTAGGACTAGATTAAGGCCAATTATTTAATCACTTGCCCATAAGATAGCCTAGTGGAGCCTGCTGGTACAGCAGGGCACTCCACCAGGTTCTGCATTTCACATTTTAAATTACTAAAGCCCACACGTAGACAGTTCTTAGTGCTGGAAACAGAGAGAGGTATGGGCAAATAGAGCCTCTGACATGGGGGGAGTAACCTTAGGAGCTGTTGGTCTCAACTATAAGAAGAGACATACAGACCTTAGAGAAGGGCAGAGAAAAACCTGAGAAGAGAGCAGATAGACATACACACAGTAAGGATTCGAAATACAGACACAAACTCTTAGAGAACATTAGGGAAAAACATTCACCACCTGGATTTTGACATACATTCATATAAACATATTGGCATTGACTGCCTGCTGGTGGCATTTGTTTCTGGCCTCTATTTCTTCTGTCATTACTGGTTTGCTGAGGGATTGCCACTGTTTGATCGTGTCTGGTTTGTTAGTTGACTGTTGTTTGGCCACTTCTAGTGTTGCATCTTAGCCACTGCTGTGGTTTGTTTTGGTTTGCTGTTTGGTGTCAAGGTTTAGCCACTGGTTCTTTGATTAGTGGAGTTGGATTACTTTTGGCTCGTTGGTTATTGAGTGTTATAGCTGGTTCATTGGATGTGGTAGCACCTGTTTATTTCTCGGTCATTGTTTGCTGAGTTTTGGACTGTCATTGCCTGGGTTGTTGGTTGTTTGCTTGGTTGTTGCTTGGTGCTGGTTGTTGGTTACTACCGGGTTTGCTGTATGCTGTGGTGGATTGTTGTTCTTGGCTCACTGCTGCTGTTGTTGCCATTATTGCATTAGCTGATCATTTGGTTCTTCAATTGCCAGGTACACATCCTTATCAATGGTAGACTCTTTTGAGTGAAGAATAAAGCTGCATTTGCAAGGCTTGATAGGTGCAACTTTAGGTCAATGTTGTAGCATCAATAATTGTAATGGTTAGTCGCCATTTGGACGAATGTATAAATGAAACTGTTATCCTTTTGATCATTAGCATTATAATTGAACTATTTGAAGAGTAATAGGATGAGACTGTTCGAGGGTTGTTCTTAAGATATAGGTATGAGTTTGAGTTGGTGTTCATGTATGAATATTTGAATCCAATAGTGTGGTTTGGTGTAACTGATTCCAGAATTTGTGTTATCAAGCATGAAAAGGGATAGCTAGTTCTAAATCAGAAATCAGCATGACCAACCATTATTTGAGCCTTAATTGCAGTATTGTTCGTCTGTAGGGGTAAATAGCCACGGATTTAAGGCGTGTTGGAGTAAAATTTCAGGTGTGATTTGTCACTTAAAGTTGGGACAAGTGAATTGGCCACCTTAGATGTTAGTTTATGTTTTTATCCTCTTAAACTAGATCTCTAATAGAATGACTCAGCTAGTAAGAATGAGCTTCATATTAAACAACAATGTCGTAGGGATGCCGTATCCATTATTACCAAATTGGGATTAAAAAACATTGCCTGGGTCGTAAATTTATATAGGATTGGATATCAAGTTAATATCGGAGACGAAAACAAGTAGAGAACGTAGTTCATCTTAGGATTGGCCTTAATAATAATGAGACGAGCCTCGCTAAACGCAAATACGCAATCGCGGGGCCCTCAAATTAGTCGTTGTAAAAAAGACTTAGACCTGGAGAGACCGTCTAGTGAATCTCACGGTCCTTTTCCCAAAGTTAAATAGACGATAGACTCTTTAGGCACGACTTGAAATAAAATTACTTTCCTGAATACGGGTGTGCATTTATGTAACCCAAATCTTACTCTCGGCGAAACTGAAATACATTAGAGTCGCAGGCGTACTGGTTACGGTGCGGCTCGAAATGTGTTTTCGTAACGTCGCAATTCTTCTAAAAAATAAGAGCGGAGCATTAAAAGCACATAGTTAAAATATATAAAAGAATCAGATAGAAACAAAAATTGCAATTGAGCGACCGTGCTAAAACCACGGAATCCGGGAGTGCCTAACACCTTCTCCCGGGTTAACAGAATTCCTTATCCAGGTTTCTAGTTTCGCAGACTGTATTACAGAGTCATAAATTTCCTCGGGTCGGGATTAAACCGGTGGCTTGGGACACCATTATTTTCTCAAGTGGCGACTCTGAATTAAATAAATTAATCCCGTCTCGATTGTCCTTTAACCGGAAAAACTCCTACATCGCGCCCTTGCGGGTTAGCGTAAAGGAGGTGTGACAGCTCTGGCGACTCTGCTGGGGAAATACCTTTGAACTTCGGTTCAGGGTCTAAGAATTCGAGCTCAGTTAAATTGTTGTTTTGTCTATATCTGATTTTATTACGTGTTTGATTAATGTGCTACATGTCTACCGCTTTGATACTAGTTGCACTGTATATACAAACTGCTATATGTTTACCGCTTTGATATTGCGTGAACTGTATATAAAACTGTGCCGAAAACCCTTCACTTTTCTCACCTCCGGGGATGTGCTTACTGGTTGAGACTCCCTATTCTGTTAGTGTCTTACCTTAAAATAAGAAAGAGGCTCGGAAAGTTTCTAAGCCGAATGGCCTTTTGGTTCCCGGAAAGGAGCTCCTTCCTCGACCCGAGTTGTCTGCTCGGGTGCACAGTCTTGAACACATACCCAGGTTTTGAACTTAGAATAACGTGACTTCGTGTCGGATCCCTAGTAGGAATGTTTATTTGCATCATATCTGACTTAGGGGACTCAACACAGGGGTTGGGTCCGTCTAGGACAGGTGACCCGGTAATCAAAGACCGAGCATATTATATGTTGCATTTATTTATCATGTATTATTATGATGATTGGTTAAATTCCTGGAAAAAAAAATAGAATCTTGGAATAGAAAAATATCAAAAATATCGACGAAATGCTGTCGAAAATTTGAAAATTTGAAAAATAGGAAGAGCAATTCTGTTGAAATAATTGGTCATAAAATAATCTGACCGAACTACGCAGGTTTGATTCTCGCCATTAGGTGGGATACGTAGGCAACCCTCATCGAGTCCAACCACCCCTTCAAAAAATTAAAAAAAAAATGTCAAAGTTTTAGTTTTCAATAAAATCAAAGTGATGCCCTTTTTGAAAATAGCCGAATGTTCCGAAAGGACGCCGAAAGGTTGTTTTTGCAAAAATAGCCACTTTGAGTCATTTTTAATAATTTGCGGGCACAGCCTTGAAATATTCCTTGTGGAAATGTTGCAAGGCCATAGCCACAAAATCAAGTCCGGGTTCACACCCCTTTTGCAAAAATAACCAAAAAATGTCAAATTTTTTATTTTGTTATAAATAAGTCGGGTGATGCTATTCTTGCTTAAAATAAGCCGAATGTCCCTCAAAAGGACGCCGGAAGGCCGTTTTTGCAAGAATAGCCACTTTGAGTCATTTTAAATAATTTGCGGGCATAGCCTTGAAATATTCCCTCGCGGAAATGTCGAAAGGCCGTATCCGCAAAATCAAGTTTTGAGTCATCACTCAACTTTACAAAAATAACCACTTTATCAAATAAGCCATTACATGGCCGGAGTTTTGCTGAAATAGCCACATTTTTGCATTTTAACTTCCTCAGTCTTGTGTTGGCCTGTGTCGGTGCTGAACGATGCCCCATAGGCCCCAGGATAAAAAATTTTGAATTTGCATCTTCTTAAATAAAATTTTGCAAAAAGAGCCATTTTGTCTAAATAAGCCATTACATGGCCAATTTATGAAAAATAGTCTTGTGTTGGTTTATGGTGATGCCGAACGATGCCCCATGAGCCACAAAACAAAAAAAATTTCAAGTTTATCTTTCTTAAATAAATTTTGCAAAAATAGTCATTTTGTCAAATAAGCCATTATGTGGCCAATTTTGTAGAAATAGGCATAATTGACACCAAAAAAATATTCTTTTTCTTGTAGAAATCTCCTACACAAGTTTGTAGTTGGAGTCGGCTTCTACAATTTTTATTCAAAAAAAATAATAATAAACATCTCTTTATTTCTTGCATTAATTTGCAAGAACTACGCTCGGTCTGATTCATGCGGGGTCATGATACGTAGGCAATCTCCATAAGATTCGACCACAACTGCATATGTATATATATGGAAAAAAAAAGAGAAAAATAAAAGAAAAAAAAAGAGTGAAAAATGTTGATAATAATAAGGACTGACTGAGTCCATTTCTAACATATTTTGTTTTGAACTGTTGAGAAAATTAAGGTGGTTGGTTTGTGGTGAACCGGAAACGCAAGATCCAGGAAAACCTTATTTTGATCCAAGACAGTGACACCCAGAATATCGCACAGAGTCCTTCACTTGCACACCATGATGCACACTTTGTGGGAATGTATTGATTAAAACTGAAAATGTTGAAGCGGATAGTGGCCTTGGTAATATTGATGTGAAGCTCAGTGGCCAAAATGTCGTGTTTGGTAATTGGGAAGACTCTCCATATATTGGCCAACCAGAGTGGAGTTTTGGTGGTTTATTTTGTTGTCATTTCCGTCGTCCAAATTATTTCGGGGTTGTTAATCGGGATATTGTCTTGTAACCCAAACCTTTCTATCATTCTATTTTATCCAGTTTTATGTGGGTTGTAGTATCTCGTTTAGTGTTGTCTAGGTTTGTTCACAGGGTCTTACCCTAGTTTATTATGTTTGTCGTGTCGTTCGAACCGTTTCACTGTCTAATACAATTGTCCGTCTTCCTTTATTTCTAGTCATTTTTCTTTGATTTAAGTCTTTCCTCTTTATAGTCCCTTTTTCTTTCAACTCCAGTGACATGGCATCCACACATAATTTTGGCCTAATCTTGAAAGTTAATCATGAAGCAATTGGAAGATGATCGGGGCATTTAAAGGAAATAAGAATGGTTTGACATTATTTGGAGCCCGAGTAATGTGAAACCGGGGCATGTAAAACATAAAGAAAATCTTAAAGGCAAGTTCACCGTGTTGACATGGGGGTTCGCTCGTGATACTGAAATGAAAGCATCATCCAAAAATACTTTAAAATGACAGATGAAAAGGCGAATGGACGATATGGTTATCAATCAGGGCACAAGCAGAAGATGTTGTGAATCTGTTGTTTGAACTTGGCATGTTTTGAAGATTGGAATGACGAAGGCATTTTGTTCGCTATCCAAACACTTTATCCATCGTCAACTCTTTGAGCCTTAATTTAAATTCTTTTATACCCCTCCTTCGGAATTAGTTGCAAAGACTAGAAACACAAGTTTGAAAGACAAGAGAAGAAAGGGATAAAGAAAAAGAAAAAAAAAGAAAACAACAAAAAGAGATAAAGAAAAAAAATGAAAAAGAAAAATGAAAAAAAGGAATTGGGAACTACGTTTGACCTGATTCCTCAAAGAGGATACGTAGGCGCTTCACAGCTCGGTCATAGTGTAAATAAAGAAATAAAAATCCCCAAGCTAGAAACTGGGGCAATAAAAGTTGTGTTTATAAAGGAAGATGTAGACTTCGAAGGTTGTAATTTTGAACCCATTTTGTTTTGTTTCGAGCCTTTAATACCATTTCTTTCTAGCCTTATCCAAATCCACATTACGGTCCAAAGAAAGACCTTTTGACCAATCTTTAAAAGAGGCCAAGTCGGGCAAATGAGAGAAGTCTTATCAGAACATAACACTCTGATTCCCATCAGAAAAGACTCAGATCCGCAGCAGAAGAAATATGAGAGAATCTTAGCAGTAGCACCACCAATCCCCAGCGGAAAAGTAACACAAATGAGACAGTCTTAGCGGTGAAAACCTTCACAGGCACCATAAGGCGATGAAAGCTGAGAGAAAACCGAAATGAGAGAGGCTTGGTAGTGAAAACCCCTCGGGCACTACAAGTCGAACGAATGTTGGAAATGAGATAGGAAAGCCCCAGGAGAAGATTACAAAAGGCGGTTTAACGACGGATGGTAGGCTATATGTGCATGTCATGTCCATTAGAGTTGGTATCCACGTTTGATAGGGTTATTTTATAATTTTTCTTTTTAGAGAGTCATCCTCGTTTTTGTCTTTTATTCTGTTTCCTTTTATCTTTATCCTTTCATAAAAAATTCCCCAATAGAGTCTGTTTGTAAGAAATGACTTCAAAATTTTCCATCACCTTTCCAATTATGCAAGACGGAATTTGATTGGTACACCCAAGTGGTATAAGTGAGGAGGGATTAAGCGCAAAGCCAGTGTCCAGAAGGATATTCCCCAGCAATAGGAAATCGACAAAGGGGTGGATCGGTGTGAAAAAGGATATCTCAATGAAGGTTAATGACCTCGAGGCCAAGGCCAATGAGACTCAAAGGTCGGGAAATGCCCATTCCTTAGATATGCCGCCGAAGAAGGGGAGATATCCCCAGCAGAAAGGTATTTTCAGTGAGAAGGGTGAACAAAGAAAATGGTTCACCAGTAAAACATGCAAGGTCTTCACGAAGGGTCACTATTATAGGAATTCGGGTGGTCAGTGGAAAACCACGTGGAAAGGTTCGCGAATAAAGAGTCGTCCAGGAAGGCGGGAAAGCAAGAAAGGAGAAAGCTATCCCCAGCATGAATATCATCAAATAATAACATCCCCAGCAAGTTCTGACAATGAAACGCAGAGCAGGGAAAGAGGAGGAGAACCATCCCCAGCAGGAGCACCACAACCAACCACCACATTTTAAAACTAACCAATTTTTCTTTGATTTGAAACAGGAAAAAGAGGGGTTGTTGGCAGAAAAGCATGCCACGAAGAAGATTCTCAAACTGGGGCAGAAAATTTTCTCCCGTTGCGAAAATTTTCTCGAAACCAAATACCCGGTTGGGGAAAGAAGCCAGATAACGCGAGGAAATGATCTTTGAACCCGGTTGTCCCCAGCAGCTTTGAAAGAAAGAAAACAACAAGCCGTGATAGAGGAAATTATACCCCCAGCAGACAGGACAAAACGAGGAAGCTTGCGTTCAGAAAGGCAAGAGGCCGGTACCACCCCCAGCAGTTCTCAGAAAAATGAAACACTGATTTCGAGATTTTCCCCGGTAGCATTATATCCTACAAGTTTTTCAAGGGAGCGAAGCGCGAGTCCCGAAGGAGGTTTGGAAAGAGGAAGAAGGAAAAGTGATTCCCCGCCAGGGTAATCCTCAGTCAATGACATTTCAATCCCCAGCGAGCCCGGGAGAGAATAAAGGTTGAAGGAAGTAGAAAAAAAGAAATAAAGAAGACTTCCCTAGCAGCATTATCCCCAGTAGGTAAGTAAACAGTTCCAAAGATATCCCCAGCAGTCAAAGGAAAAATAACACGACCCAGGAGGAAAGCAATTCCGAAACAAGGTAATTCAGAAGAAAAGGTGGCCCAAGAGATAATGCAGGAAGAAGAAAATGGTACAGGAATCAAATGAAGGCGATATGGATGGGATGGAGTTAGTGAGTTGTAGTTGAAGTCAGGGGAGCCCGCCCGAAGAATGGAGTGGCGATTTAGTTTTGAGTTGTAGTTGAAGTCGGGGAGCCCGCCCGAAGAATGGAGTGGCGATTTAGTTTTTGAGTAGTAGTTGAAGTCGGGGAGCCCGCCCGGAGAATGGAGTGGCGATTTTGTTTTGAAGTAGTAGTTGAAGTCGGGAGCCCGCCCGGAGAATGGAGTGGCGATTTTATTTGAAAGTAGTAGTTGAAGTCGGGGAGCCCGCCCGGAGAATGGAGTGGCGATTTTATTTTGAAGTAGTAGTTGAAGTCGGGGAGCCCGCCCGGAGAATGGAGTGGCGATTTTGTTTTGAAGTAGTAGTTGAAGTCGGGGAGCCCGCCCGGAGAATGGAGTGGCGATTTTATTTGAAAGTAGTAGTTGAAGTCGGGGAGCCCGCCCGGAGAATGGAGTGGCGATTTTATTTGAAAGTAGTAGTTGAAGTCGGGAGCCCGCCCGGAGAATGGAGTGGCGATTTTATTTTGAAGTAGTAGTTGAAGTCGGGAGCCCGCCCGGAGAATGGAGTGGCGATTTTGTTTTGAAGTAGTAGTTGAAGTCGGGGAGCCCGCCTGGAGAACGGAGTGGCGATTTTATTTGAAAGTAGTAGTTGAAGTCAGGGGAGCCCGCCCGGAGAATGGAGTGGCGATTTTATTTGAAAGTAGTAGTTGAAGTCGGGAGCCCGCCCGGAGAATGGAGTGGCGATTTTATTTGAAAGTAGTAGTTGAAGTCGGGGAGCCCGCCTGGAGAATGGAGTGGCGATTTTGTTTTGAAGTAGTAGTTGAAGTCGGGGAGCCCGCCCGGAGAATGGAGTGGCGATTTTATTTGAAAGTAGTAGTTGAAGTCGGGGAGCCCGCCTGGAGAATGGAGTGGCGATTTTATTTTGAAGTAGTAGTTGAAGTCGGGGAGCCCGCCTGGAGAATGGAGTGGCGATTTTGTTTTGAAGTAGTAGTTGAAGTCGGGGAGCCCGCCCGGAGAATGGAGTGGCGATTTTATTTGAAAGTAGTAGTTGAAGTCGGGGAGCCCGCCCGGAGAATGGAGTGGCGATTTTATTTGAAAGTAGTAGTTGAAGTCGGGGAGCCCGCCTGGAGAATGGAGTAGCGATTTTGTTTTGAAGTAGTAGTTGAAGTCAGGGGAGCCCGCCCGGAGAATGGAGTGGCGATTTTATTTGAAAGTAGTAGTTGAAGTCAGAGGAGCCCGCCCGGAGAATGGAGTGGCGATTTTATTTTGAAGTAGTAGTTGAAGTCGGGGAGCCCGCCCGGAGAATGGAGTGGCGATTTTATTTGAAAGTAGTAGTTGAAGTCGGGGAGCCCGCCCGGAGAATGGAGTGGCGATTTTATTTGAAAGTAGTAGTTGAAGTCGGGGAGCCCGCCTGGAGAATGGAGTGGCGATCTGTTTTAATTTGGTTGAGGAAAGCGGTTGAATGTAACGGAAATCTCCGGCCTGAATCCAAGTTCGTGAGCAGAGGGAGGCAACAAGGATCAAAAAAGATAGATTCGGATGGCAAAGGAGAATAGTTCAAAGATCATAAAGAAGGAAACAATGGTCGGGGTTCGGCAATCAAGATAGACCGAAATAACAATTGGCAGGAAGAGGAGAAGCATCAGAAGGAACACCAAGTCAGACAGGATGGCAAGGAGCGCGACAAGATCAAGTTAAAAAGGATAGATAAGAACTTGTAATACTGTAACTTAGTCTAGCTTCTTGTTTTTGTTGCTTAGTACGGTGTAACAAGGAGATCAGCTAAGCAGTGGCAACAGCAGCAACAGCAGTAACAGCAGTAACAGCAGTAACAGCGAGATCGCAACAGTCATGGTAGTCCCAGCTACCAGAACTTCCCGAACTACATTGACCTGATTCCCTTTTAGCCAGGGATATGTAGGAGACCTCTGAAGCAAGGTTCGGTCAAAACTTTTCCAAAATGCTTCATACGGAGTGCTCGAATGGGCAAAAATCGCTTATATCCGCTCACTTATCTTTGCACGAAAACTCTACGTGTTTACGCGCAAAGAGGGGCAGCTGTGAGCACGTGATTTTTGCCTTACCTGAGAAGTACTCCCAGAAAATTCAAAATAAAAATAGTTTCGTGTTGGGCATGATTTTTGTGATTTTTGTGTTATTTTTATCTTACGTTTGCATTTTTGTGTGTGCGTGTTTATTTATTTGAATTAGTAAAATACAAAAATATATACATTATGTGTTGCATTTTTTTAGTGTGTTTAATATCAAAATTATATGGTTTACATTTAAGTGATATGTAATTATGTGGGATAATTGTGGTAAAAATTAGTTGTGTTATAGGTTAGTATATATATATATATATATATATATATATATATATATATATATATATATATATATATATATATATATATATATATATATATATATATATATATATATATATATATACATCATGGAATGTAGTATGAAGAGCAGACTTGGGCCATAATTTAGTCCAAAAACACCTGGCCCAAACCCCTCACCCGTCCAGCCCACACGCTCCAGCCCAATACTCACCCCAGCATCAGTTTAAGTAACGTTTGATCTGGACATATATATATATATATATATACATATACATATAATACATCATGGAATGTAGTATGAAGAGCAGACTTGGGCCATAATTTAGTCCAAAAACACCTGGCCCAAACCCCTCACCCGTCCAGCCCACACGCCCCAGCCCAATACTCACCCCAGCATCAGTTTAAGTAACGTTTGATCTGGACCGTTGGATTTTATTATCCAACGGCCCAGATTAATCATTAAATTCCCAAAATACTCGCCCAGCATCAGTTAATGTAACGTTTGATCTGGACCGTTGGATTTTATTATCCAACGGCCCAGATTAATCGATAAATCCCCAAATACACCCAGGCCGTGACTTAACCAAACGACACCGTTTGGTTTAAGGGAGGAGATCCCGGTCGTTGATCGTAAATGATCCAACGATCAGGGATTTAACCTCCTAAATCATATATAAGCTCACTTTCACACCCCGCCCACCCCCAAGCCAGACCCCCCCTCAGACATATCGTCTCCCTTAGAGACTAATAGCCTCGCCGTGCCTCCGCCGCACACCGCCTGCCGGAAATCACCTCACGGCGGTTCCGGTAGGCCAACGGCCACCAAGTTAACACCAAATACTCCCCTCACCTCCCCCATTACGAATCCAGCCTTCGTTTACCTCGAATCACTCCGGAGCTCCTCGAATCTTCATTTGAAGATTCGAGTCAAACTTGAGCCGACGCCAAATCACCCCAAACTCACCCCAAACCCTCCCATGGCCTCCCTCATACCCCCGCCGGCTTGGGTTTAGCTCGAATCTTGCCCGAATCATAAAAGCCCTAAAATCAAGTCCCAAGAACCCTAGTTTTTGAAGAAGCCCAATTCGAGCCAAATTAGTCGTAATTGAAGTCCAAGGGACTTTAGTCTAGGTGTTCTCAATCGAGAACATCTCGATTAAAGCCCGTTTGGCTTCAATAGTTCCAAACCGTAGTTCGAAGCTTGGGTCGGCAGATTCTCTTGAGGTAATTCATTTCCCCTACAATTTCGGCTCATGTTCCTTATGTGTATTTTTGTTGTTCTAGTTCTAGAATTTTCTTTTTCCTATCATTTTTTCTGTTCTTCTCAAAAGACCTTTTATTCGGTCAATTCCCATTCTACCAGTTTTTGTTTAAATTCAATGCTGCAATAGCTTCGTATGTTTAGTTTATTTAACGTCGTCAACGAGTTAGCTTGTTTGTATGATTGTTCATTTGGTTGTCCGCCCGTATGCAATTCACCATTAGAGCTTGTCATTTGTTTGATTCTGATTAGGACTTAACTGAATATAATTGTTAGGACTAGATTAAGGCCAATTATTTAATCACTTGCCCATAAGATAGCCTAGTGGAGCCTGCTGGTACAGCAGGGCACTCCACCAGGTTCTGCATTTCACATTTTAAATTACTAAAGCCCACACGTAGACAGTTCTTAGTGCTGGAAACAGAGAGAGGTATGGGCAAATAGAGCCTCTGACATGGGGGGAGTAACCTTAGGAGCTGTTGGTCTCAACTATAAGAAGAGACATACAGACCTTAGAGAAGGGCAGAGAAAAACCTGAGAAGAGAGCAGATAGACATACACACAGTAAGGATTCGAAATACAGACACAAACTCTTAGAGAACATTAGGGAAAAACATTCACCACCTGGATTTTGACATACATTCATATAAACATATTGGCATTGACTGCCTGTTGGTGGCATTTGTTTCTGGCCTCTATTTCTTCTGTCATTACTGGTTTGCTGAGGGATTGCCACTGTTTGATCGTGTCTGGTTTGTTAGTTGACTGTTGTTTGGCCACTGCTAGTGTTGCATCTTAGCCACTGCTGTGGTTTGTTTTGGTTTGTTGTTTGGTGTCAAGGTTTAGCCACTGGTTCTTTGATTAGTGGAGTTGGATTACTTTTGGCTCGTTGGTTATTGAGTGTTATAGCTGGTTCATTGGATGTGGTAGCACCTGTTTATTTCTGGGTCATTGTTTGCTGAGTTTTGGACTGTCATTGCCTGGGTTGTTGGTTGTTTGCTTGGTTGTTGCTTGGTGCTGGTTGTTGGTTACTGTTGTTTTTGCTACTGTTGTGGTGGATTGTTGTTCTTGGCTCACTGCTGCTGTTGTTGCCATTATTGCATTAGCTGATCATTTGGTTCTTCAATTGCCAGGTACACATCCTTATCAATGGTAGACTCTTTTGAGTGAAGAATAAAGCTGCATTTGCAAGGCTTGATAGGTGCAACTTTAGGTTAATGTTGTAGCATCAATAATTGTAATGGTTAGTAGCCTTTTGGACGAATGTATAAATGAAACTGTTATCCTTTTGATCATTAGCATTATAATTGAACTATTTGAAGAGTAATAGGATGAGACGGTTCGAGGGTTGTTCTTAAGATATAGGTATGAGTTTGAGTTGGTGTTCATGTATGAATATTTGAATCCAATAGTGTGGTTTGGTGTAACTGATTCCAGAATTTGTGTTATCAAGCATGAAAAGGGATAGCTAGTTCTAAATCAGAAATCAGCATGACCAACCATTATTTGAGCCTTAATTGCAGTATTGTTCGTCTGTAGGGGTAAATAGCCACGGATTTAAGGTGTGTTGGAGTAAAATTTCAGGTGTGATTTGTCACTTAAAGTTGGGACAAGTGAATTGGCCACCTTAGATGTTAGTTTATGTTTTTATCCTCTTAAACTAGATCTCTAATAGAATGACTCAGCTAGTAAGAATGAGCTTCATATTAAACAATAATGTCGTAGGGATGCCGTATCCATTATTACCAAATTGGGATTAAAAAACATTGCCTGGGTCGTAAATTTATATAGGATTGGATATCAAGTTAATATTGGAGACGAAAACAAGTAGAGAACGTAGTTCATCTTAGGATTGGCCTTAATAATAATGAGACGAGCCTCGCTAAACGCAAATACGCAATCGCGGGGCCCTCAAATTAGTCGTTGTAAAAAAGACTTAGACCTGGAGAGATCGTCTAGTGAATCTCACGGTCCTTTTCCCAAAGTTAAATAGACGATAGACTCTTTAGGCACGACTTGAAATAAAATTACTTTCCTGAATACGGGTGTGCATTTATGTGACCCAAATCTTACTCTCGGCGAAACTGAAATACATTAGAGTCGCAGGCGTACTGGTTACGGTGCGGCTCGAAATGTATTTTCGTAACGTCGCAATTCTTCTAAAAAATAAGAGCGGAGCATTAAAAGCACATAGTTAAAATATATAAAAGAATCGGATAGAAACAAAAATTGCAATTGAGCGACCGTGCTAAAACCACGGAATCCGGGAGTGCCTAACACCTTCTCCCGGGTTAACAGAATTCCTTATCCAGATTTCTAGTTTCGCAGACTGTATTACAGAGTCATAAATTTCCTCGGTTCGGGATTAAACCGGTGACTTGGAACACCATTATTTTTCCAAGTGGCGACTCTGAATTTAATAAATTAATCCCGTCTCGATTGTCCTTTAACTAGAAAAACTCCCTTGTGCCCTCGCGGGTGCGGTAAAAAAGGAGGTGTGACAATAGGGATTCTACCGGAGATAACCACTCACAAGCTAACTCTGGACCCGAAATTTCACCTGGTCAAGTATAAAAGGAGACCCCAGTCCGGGATCAAACATGCTTTCATCAAGGACGAGGTAACTAAACTACTTAAAATAGGGTTCATTCGGGAAGTCAAATACCCGGAATGGTTAGAAAATGTAGTAAAAGTCCCTAAAAAGGGAACAAACTGAGAATGTGTATAGAGTATAAAGATTTAAATAAGGTATGTCCCAAAGACTTATTCTCTTTTCACAATATCGATCGCATGATCGATGCTATGGCCGACCACGAGATCCTCAATTTTCTTTATTCCTACTCCAGGTACACCCAAGTATGGATGAACTCGGATGATCAGGAAAAAAACTCCGTCATTACTAAGATGGAACATACTGCTATAACGGGACGGTGCCACTTACCAATGCCTAGTAAACTGGATGTTCGAAGAACAAATAGGGAAATCCATGGAAGTTTACATTAGCGATATGCTAGTTAAGTCCTCTGCGAGCAGAGGACAATTTAAAGCATTTGTAGGAAACCTTCAGTATATTGAAGAAGTACAATATTAAAATGAATTCTAAGAAATGTGCGTTCGGAGTCAGATGCCACTGAGGAATTGAGATCAACCTAGACAATGTCAAAGGTATTCAGGATATCACGGTAGTGGAAAACATGAAGGCCGTGCAAAACTAACTTCACATGGACCTTGGAACGCCAACGGGCCTTAGAATAACTCAAGCGATATTTGTCGAGCCCGCCACTACTCCATATGCCGAAGGCAAACGAACAACCATACATGTACTTGGAAGTATCACAGATAGAGGTAAGTGGAGTTCTAGTTCGGGAAGATCAAAGCACACAATTTCTAATTTATTATGTTAGCAGGGCCATGGGTGAGGCCGAAACTAGGTACCCTCACCTAGAAAAATTGGAGTTCTCTTTGCTAAGCGCCTCTAAGAAACTGAAATTGTATTTTTAGTGCCATCCTATATATGTTGTGACAACTTATCCATTGCTAAATATAATGCATAAACCAGAACTCTCGAGACGATTGGCCAAATGGGCCATGGAAATCAGCGGGTGTGATATTGAGTATCGACCTCGAACAACCATCGAGTCTCAAATTTTGGCAGATTTTGTGGCCGAATTTACACCGGCCCTAATACCTGAGGTCAAAAGAGAGCTGTTGGTAAAACTCGAGGATTTCGGGATTCTAGACTATCTTTATGGATGGCGCCTCGAACGCAAAGGAGTCCGAACTTGGCATCGTACGAAAGCCACCCATGGGTAATGTAGTTAGATAATCCATTAGAACTATGAAATAAGCAAATAACAAGGTTGAATATGAGGCCATGATGGCATGTCTCGAACGCGCCAAAAGCGTGGGGGCAGAGGTGATCGAAACTAAGTGCGACTTTTTTCATTATGGTGAACCTAGTTAATGGAACGTTCGAAGACAGAAAAGAATGAATGCAAAGGCACCTAGATAAGTTGTCGGTAACATTACATCAGTTCAAAGAGTGGAATTTGCAGCATGTACCTCGGGGTCAAAATAGCGAGGTTGCTGCCCTAGCGAACTTAGGGCCGTCGGTCGAAGACTGAGAGCTTAACTCGGGGGTAGTTGTATAGCTCATGTGATCGATAGTGGAGGAAGGTCACGCCAAAATAAACTCTACAAGCTTGACTTGGTATTGGAAAAGCTAATATGTGGAATACTTGATGATCGGGAAACTGCCCTCAAATCTAAAGGAATCTAGGACCCTGCGCGCAAAAGGTAGCCCGATTCAGTTTGTCCAAAGATGGAACCTTATTCAAAAAAATGTTCGATGAACCACTAGCAATATATATGGGACCAGGAGATGCCAAGTATGTCTTGAGGGAAGTCTACAAGGGCACCTGATGACAGGCGCCAAATCATTAGTTTGAAAGGTAATCAAAGCCAACTATTATTGGATCAACATGGAAAAAGACGCGAAGGAGTTCATAAAAAATGTGATGAATGCCAAAGACATGCTACGATGATTCACCAACCTGGGAAACTGCTGCATTCGTTCTTGTCACCATGGTCATTCATATAATGGGAAATGGACATTGTTAGCCCTCTTCCATGGGCACCCGGTAAGGCTTAATTTATATTATTTATGACTGACTACTATTTTTCTAAGTGGGTTCAAGCTCAGGTGTATGATAAGGCTAGGGAGAAGGAAGTCATTGACTTTATTTGGGACCACATCATATGTTGGTTCAGAATGTCATCCAAAATCATATGTGACAATGGAAAACAATTTATTGGCAGCAAAGCGACCAAGTTTCTCAAGGATCATAAAATCAAAAGGATCCCGTCAACACCTTATCACCCTAGTAGGAACGGACAAGCCGAATCGACCAACAAAACTATACTCCAAAACCTCAAAAAGTGGTTAACCGATTCCAAAGGAAAATGGAAGGAAATCCTACCCGAAGTCCTATGGGCATACCGTACAACCTCAAAGTCCAGTACCTGGGCCACCCTGTTCTCGTTGCTTTACAGTACCGAAGCTCTAATACTGGTTGAAGTCGTTTGAACCAAGTATCAGATTCTGATATGCTACCAAGGAATCGAACAATGATGCCATGAACACGAGCCTGGAGCTATTATATGAAAGGTGCGAAACCGCACTCGTCCGGTTGGCTACTGAATAACAACGCATCAAAAGGAATTAAAATTGAAAGGCCAAACTTCAACACTTTAATCTCAAGGACTTAGTACTAAGGAAGGTCACACTAAATACATGGAACCCAACGAAAGGAAGTTAGGGCCAAACTAGGAAGGATTGTACCAAATTCTCAAGGTTACCGAAAAAGGATCGTATAAACTCGGGGCAATGAACGGTGAAAGACTATCGCATAACTAGAACATAAATCACTTAAAGCGCTACTACTGATAAGGTATGACCCATTCATCTCCTTTTTACTTATTCTTGAGCTAATACTTGCAGGTAACCATCAAGAAGTGGTACAAATTTTTAGGTCTAAAAGCACGCATTGCACTTTTTTTTTACCTTGAACCTGTTTTGTCCCAAATGAATATTTTGGAAAGGATTTTTACGAGGCAATAGTGGATCTTACTAAATTAGAATAGAATGCCGGACATGAATCAGTGTTAGGGATGGCTCCAACAATATCCGAGGCTTCTCTCTATGATCAACCTCGAATACTGGGGGCGTTACCCTCGGATATTAACTTAAGCAAGGAAAGAAACTTCATGATGGTCTAGATAGGTAGGATTTATGGCAAGGACCAAGCTGTCAAATGAACAGTTCCTGTATAGCTTGTTCGAGCCCTAGTACAATGCATGTATGCATGTATAACTATTTTACACAAGAATAAAAAGAAGTCTCTCCCTTGTGGATAAATATTTTGTCCTTTTAAAAAACAATTCTTGCATTTCTCAATGAATTTCTTACATTCATCCACTAAAAGTATCGAGCCCAAGCGCCACCTTAATCCGATTTTGAGTATTCACTCTCACTCGGGGACTGTCGTTCAAAAACAAACTCAAATGGTTTGGGCCATTAGAGCTTGAGGCATAAGACCTATCAGGCAACGCTCGAATCTTAAAGGTCATGACCATCCCCACTAGGGGACTGTTACCTAGGCAAGCCTAGATAACTCAGGGCGACCAGCCAATTGGGTGATGCTCAAACTAAAAAGGACACAGCCAAATTAAAATGGTTTAGAGACGTCCGAGGACCCGTAAGACAACAATACCTTACAATTTCTAAACCCATTCTAAAGGCTACCCTCGGCAGACTATGACATAAAAAATAGTCTAATTACTTGAGGGAAGAAAACTTTTAGTCACACCAAACCCCAATAGTGCTTAAAATGAAATAAAGTTAAAGGCAAGGTTTCTTAGAGTTTCTGAACAAAACCTAACAATTTCGTTCTAAGGCATTTAGATCTTTGCAAATACAGTGCATAAGGCAAAGTGAAAAATCGAAAGTTGTTGAAGGGAAAAAGCCTTACATTCATAATCAAAGTTCTTTTTACAAGGGCCAAATAGCTCGATGGAAATTTTTACAAAGGCCGAACGGCCTCAACAAAAATACAAAAAACAAAAACTTCTAAAGGCCTAAGTGGCCTAGTCTATGTCAGGGGCAACATCGTTACCCCCGGGATCTTCGCCATCCTCGGACTCTCCCAAGTCTTCGGGCTCCTCGTCGTCTTCGGAATAGGCTAATTTCTTGCCCTCGACTTCAAGCTCTTTGGCACTCTCAATCTCAGCTGATAAGTCGAAACCATTAGCGTGAATTTTCTCAAGGGACTCCTTTCGAGATTTCCACTTAGTGTGCTCGATGATGTCTTTTGCTCAAACCTGAGTTGCCTCGTTATCAGCCTTATAAATGGCCACTTTCACATCGGCATCGGCCTTAATTACTTTGGACTCTGACTTGGCTGCTTCAAGCTTTCTGGCTAGATTTTCTCTATCAGAGACACCTGAATTCAATTGGAACTGGAGCTCCTCGATCTTCTTGGCCTGCACCAAGGACTTCTCTTTTATACCCCGGAGCTGGACCTCAGCCAGAGTTTATTAGCCTCGGGCGGTCTCCTTTTCTAGACCTACGGGTTTGGACCGTTAGTTACCATGTTTGATTTGTCATCATTAACTTCAAAAACTCTTATTACCTAGTCAACCAGGTCGGCATGCTCTTTCCGAGCCACCTCTAACTCAGACCGGAAGCTCTTAACCTCCCCTTCTCTTTACTCACTGAGAAGTGTGTAAATATATCTTTTCTTAGTGAGTCCTCGAATTTAGGCCTCGTACTAGTCAATATCTTCCCGATGGTAGGGGAATATCTCGTGGTGGAGTATCGAGCCCTAAAAATACGGAGAAAGGAGTAATGATCACCTACACACTAATCTAAGTACAAACAAGAAATTATTAAAAATTATAAGGAGTTACTCGATTTAACGCCTATTGAGAGTCATTGAACAAGCAAGACACTTCCACCTCATTCCTCTTTGCTTGTTCCTCCTATATCACCAAGAATCCGAGGTAATTAGCCACCCCTACGGGGGCAGAAAGAACCCGGACATCTTCCGGGAAGGAAATAACGATCACCGCTTCTGGTTAGCATTCGCATTCGAAGGTGGGAACCGATTGACTAGTTTGGGACTTGAGTATTGTCTACATGTCCCTGGTGATGGGCTCTTCCTCAGCAATGGTAAATTACCTAACTCAATGACGTCTTCGGTAGCAATAGAGTCTACGCGATAAAAAAAGTTTTGAAAGAGGTCTACCGCCCCGTGGCCCTTCATCGGGTCATTCTTTCAATATCTCAGCATTGGTAAATAGAGACTTAGTAAATAAAGGCGAATCGGAGAGGTCTATCACTCCGAGTACGCCCTTCGGGGAACTATCCGTTGTCCGGGGAGAATCGGCTACGACCTTATTATCGGCCTCCCTATCATGAGGCAAAGTGGCCTCACTTTCTTCTGGTTTGGAAGCTTTGGCTAAAGCTCCTCATCGACCTCCCCGAGTCGAAGCAATTCAGTTTTAGCTCTCATCGATTCAAAAGCCCTCGTACCTCCGAGACTAAACGCATACGGGTCAACAGTTCAGAGTTTTCTTCTTCTTCTTCTTCTTCAGACTCATCCCTCAGCCGATGGAGTGATTTCAAATAGGCGCGCGAGCACTGGTGCTACCCTTATATTTACACACCAGACTTCTTTTTGTACTCTTCTTTTCCAAGCTCCGAGAACTCTGGGTCCTCTTGCTTTTCTTCTTATCACCCTGCCTCAGAGCAGGGGACTCAACGGGTAGATCCTCGTCATCAGATAGAGGCCTCATAGGAACATCCTTCGAAAGACCTACAAAAGAAAACTGAAAGAATAAGAATTCAACGACATGAGGAAGAAATCAAGTATTATTAACTCAGAAAAGGAAATTCACCATGAGAACGGTCCTTCCACCGACACTTGGAAAGTTCGTGCCATGCGCTCTCAAAATAGGGCTTCGCTCGAGCAATAATAAGAAAACCCAAATGAATCCATATATCCATATAAAATATTTCTCTTGTTTGAGACAAGTCGTGAATCTAGAATATTGTAGTCTTTTACCCTTTAGGGAAGTAAATTAACCTAAGGTTAAGTAAGATAAATTCGAGTTTAATGTGTATTTCCCTCATTTTTGTATCAAAGACCAAGGAACTATTTTCAGTCCTTGTCTACTCTTTTCTTTCCAGTATTTTGATGATATGATGCCCTCGACCCACTCCTTGAGTCGAGGAACTGCATCTGGTATCCGAGCAACAGCTACACCATAAACATCTAAAAAGAGAGGAAAAAGAAAAACAATAAATGAAATCTTAAAGGCAAAGTTATACTTACATTTTTATGTTCCATTTCCCTAAAATTGGCATGTTCTCAGTGGGGATTAAATCCCAGGTCTTCACTCGAACAAATTGTGCCAACCAGCCTCGGTCCTGATCCTAGTCTATACTCGAGAAGTAGGACTTACTAGCCCGACGGGCAAGTTTTATTAATCCCTCTCGATAGAGTCGGGGACTGTACAGACGCATGAGGTGATCGATGGTGAAGGGACACCCCTCGATTTTGTTTACGAAGAAGCGGAGGAAAATATCCTCTAGAAAGGGGGATGGATTTGATCGAGGGTCATCTCATACCTCTTACAAAAGGAAATGATGATCGGGTCTAAGGGGCTCAACGTGAAGGGACAAATATAAATACTTAAAAATCCTCCACATGGCTAGTAACCTCTTCCTCGGGCGAAGGCACCACCACGTGCTTACCAACCCAATTGCAATTCTCTTTGAACTTGGAGAGGACATTGTCGGTGATCGAGCATATATATCTCAAGATCGGCTCAGTTACGCCCCGTAATATTACGTCGATATTATGCCCCGCATTATTATATTACGATGATGTTACACCTTGTAGTACCACATTACGATGATATTACGCTTCGTGTATTAAATTTCGATGATGCTGCACCCAGTAGTATTGTACATTAAATTTGCGGTAAGGTAATTGACATCAGTCCAAGGAAAATATTATTTAGGGATTATAAGGACTATGCTATTTCAAACAAGTAATGAGTAAACTCATGAAGGTAAGAGGGAAAGCAAGTCAAAGGAAATGAATTTTCGTCCAAATTTGGCATGTTAGGATAAAATACTGGCCGAGCGTTAATACCTGATATTTATGGACTAGTACCATACAATGTACCATATGACCATGATAGTATGTATATATATATATATATATATATATATATATATATATATATATATATATATATATATATATATATATATATATATATATATATATATATAAGAGTATTAAAAATAAGTTGAATTTTAAGTAAGTTGAGATAATTTTTAATTGTGTGAGTAATTGGTTAATTAACGAGTAACAAAACATTACCTTATTACCTAATAAGTAGATAATGATTACATTTAAATTAAAGTAATATTGACGTATAAATAATATGAATATTGTTCTACATTTTACATAAACTAGACAAAAGTTTTTCTTTACTTAAAATTTCTCATTCAATCTATACAATCGTTTTGTAGAAAAACTTTGTTCTCAATATTAAAAGAATGTGACACTATCAAAATCATCAACAACATTTAAAAGGTAAATTAGGATGTGTTTGGTACGATGGAAAATGTTACATAAAAATGAGTGATTTTATCACTTATTTTCCCTTATTTAAATTCGAAAAATATTTTCTAGTGTTTGGTTAGAGAGTAAAAAAAAAATTTAAAAAAAATGATTTTGTATGCTACTCTCCTCGCTTCCCTTCCCCCAACCCCCCCCCCCCCCCCCCGCATCAAATATGAAACGTTTTCAGAACTCTATTTTATTCGAGAATTTAATTGTTCTCTTAAAATTTCACACAAAACCAAAACAACTAATGTGGCGCTTTACTTTAAAAAGAAGATACTCTTTTTTGGTTGCCAAAAGAAAGTACTCTTTGTACAACATGAAAAGAAAATATTCATTTTGTTCAAATGAGAAAAAAAATACTTTTTCTACATTATAAAAGAAGTGATTTTTTTGTTGAAATAATATAAAATATTTTTTAAAAATCATGGATAAAAAATAATACTTTGAAATGAAAAAGAAAGTATTCTAACTATAACATGAAAAAGAAAAAGAAAAAGACTCTTAATAACATTTCTATTTAGGGTAGGGTGGCAGTTTAGGATAGTGTAGGGTAGGACGGGGGAGGTTAAAAATCTTGACCTGAATTGATTCCAAACTATAACTACATAGGGGTGTGCAATCGATTTATCGATTCGATTTTGACCCTTATCGATAATTACTTTTCGATTATCGATTTGTACATATGCTTATCGTTATCGTTTCAATAAGCTTTTGATTTTTTCGATTTCGATTTATCGATTTTGGGTGCTTATCGATTCGATTTATCGATTTTCAATAAGGTAGATTATACCGTTTAGCCGTAGTAGTTGTCCAATTGGGATATGTGAACTTTAAAGTGTGCACACGCTTTAAAACTATAATAACTTTAAAGTGTGCACACGCTTTATAACTATAACCAAGTTCTCAGATAGTTAGAAAATGCAAATTTGGAGCTTACAAATAAAGGACGGGGTTGATGCACCTCCAAGATATGGAGGCAGCAGAACATGCAACTTAGCAATAGAAGAATTGCCTTAATCTTCCAAACAATGTATTAACTAGTAGTGTCACCACATAAACAGACTTATTCCTAAATCATCTTTTAAAAGAAGCTCACTAGTAAAATGCAGTTATCACACAAATATACCGATATTGTTCTTTAAACATGTGAAGTTTGGAAACAAACATGCACAGAACCTGCAGTGTATTACAATTGATAAAAAAATTAAGAAAGAGACAACATTAATTAAAAAAATGGCTAGGGTAGAGGAAATTAGGGAATAACATGGGTAGGTAGAGAAAAATAGAAATAATAAGTTAGGATAAAAGAAAAGTAATATAGAATAAGGGTATAATTGTTTTTTTGGTATATCTTATCGATTATTCGATAAGTCGATAACTCGAGAGGACAAAATCGAAATCGAAATCGATAACTCGATAAGAAAATTTTCTTGATCGAAATCGAAATCGATAAGTCGATAACTCGATATCGATAATTCGATAACAAATAATCGATTCGATTTATCGATAAACCGATTAGAATGCACACCCCTATAACTACACAAACAAAAAGGTTTATTGGGTGGCTTGGTGATGTAACCATAGAGCATGTCCAAAGAAAAAACATAGACAAGCAAATGCCTTTGCGTGACGTTGGGGTATGGTGTGGGGTAGTGGTTCGGGTGGGGATAAAAAATAGGACCGGTAAGGTTGCCAAACATTTTCCTCCAATTGCTTCATGAGAAAAGTATTTTTTAAAATATTTAATTAAATATGAAAAAATTAAAAAATATTTTTTAAAAAATATTTTTCTTCGTACCAGACCCATAATCTTAGATTCTTTTTCTAGTTCTAACCATTGATTATATGATAGAATGAGAACATTATTTCAAGATGTAAACACCTCCCAAGATTAGGTTTTGATCCGGTCATTATACTCATCTCCCAACTCCCTTTAAGAATTAACAATTCTGTAGTTGTTCTCATAGTTGCATGTTCAAATCCTGTTAAGGAATCGTATCCTTTTGAATCTCTATTCCATTGCTTGGTGGATTCCTTTTCTCATAGTCTCACCTTCCAATCTTTCTTTTTCTTTGATATGACTAATACCAATTTGAATTGAAAGAAATACTTTGACAATATAAAGAACAGTAATGCACGAAACATGCCACACAAGGTCGAGGAAGGATCGCACCTCAAAAAGAGTGAAATGTAAAAAAACAATAATGACAAAGGGTAAATTTTTTGCCTAGATAATGCTGGTATGGATATATTATCTTCATTCGCAAGATTGTTCTTTACCATTTCGATCATCCTTTATCGTCTTGATGAAAAGGAAAGATGGTATCTTAGAAATAGGAAATCTTGAAATTCTGCTCCCAAAATGTGATAAAACTTTCTGATTGCACATGGAATTATAATGAAACTGGAAAATGTTGAAGATGCAATAGCTCAAACTTATTAAAAAGAACCAGAGGGTGCCAAAGAGGAGGAACATCACAAGACACCAAGATCTCAAAACACAGATAACTTGAAATCCCCTTCTTCACTATACAGATCTACTACTTTAAAAGGTTCCTGAAATCATCAGCTTGACTTTGTTGCCACTGCAAGTTCAACGGATATAATGAAAGTTGATCGCCCCGCCTCTCTTAGGTACTGAACTTCCCCATTCATCAGCTTCACCAGCTTTCTGCTGATGAGTAAGCTGATACCTTCTTCAGATACTTCGGTCTCAGTACCGAACATGTGGCTTAGCAATTCTTCTGGCACTCCTCCCCCTGTGTGGCTTATCCTGCAAGCAGATGAGTGATTTTTAAATTAATAGTACATTTTATCTTTTATATAATGACCACATGAACACATCTTGGATGAACAATTAATATTTACAGAACCAATGGGAGGAGAGAAGACAGAAAGAAGTAGCAGACTAGCAGCTTCAACTGTTAAAAGATCAAATGCTATGGCAACTGTAGGACTTCAAACATTCAGACATTGAGTTCAAGTTAAAATATCTGGTGCTGATTTTGTTTTAGAGAATAGACACACAATCGTACAAAAATAACTGCTGGAGATGCTAACCTGGACAATAGAAATCTGGTCAAGTTAAAAAAGCCAGTTTAGATTGTTCTATCATATGAATTTAATTACCTCACTTCCAAGAGAGCAAGCTGAACAGATTCTCCTATGCGATCTTTTGTTAACCGGCCTGAAATACTAAGCTGGCCACCACTTGGTGTAGAATTCACGGATGTTAACAAAAAGTTAGCTAAGACCTGTTGAAGCCTTGGACTATCGCCGTATAAAGTTTCATTGAGAAGATCTTCAACCATGTCATTCACAATCATTATATTCTTTCCATTGCTCTTCATCATGATTTGACTAATAGATGCTACAAATACTTCGTGCAGCTTGAACTCGAGCATCTCCAGATCCAAATAACTATTAAGAGAATTAAAAAGAACAAATGTAGTGATATTATAAACTGATATAACAATGCAGTAAATTCTAAATCATTTAAAGCGATAAACATAAAACCCAAAACATATGTCGTACAGAAAAATGATTATAACATACCCATCAATGATGCTATCAAGATCTGTATCATCAAGAATTTTGTTGAGCTGACGCTGACACTGGGAACTAGTACGCAGTATATTTTTCTGCTCTTCGCCCAAGTTAGTCCCCTCTAGCATTTGCCGAGAGAATATAATTCCAGAAAGAGGGTTTCTAATCTGCCTCCTTATGTAAGCTAATACTTTCAACCTCTTCAATGCAGTTTGTTCTGATAATCGTTGAACATGAAGAGCCTGTTGCAGCTCATGGCTTGCAAGCTGCAGGAAACAAAAGAGTCCCGTGACTGCACCCTCTCTATCCAACCTTTTGCTCACACAAAGTAAGCACTCTACATATTTCCCATTACGTGCAAAGAAACCAAAAGATATCCTCGCACTCTCTTGACCAGTCATAGCATTGTTTAGTACAACTCCAAAATTTACAAAAGCTTCTTGATTCTTGAGACGGCAGCAAGCTGCCTGTGTCCCAAAAACCTCCCCTAATAGCATTTTATCAATAACATCATCACGCCGCCATCCAGTTAACTTTGTCATTGCCGAGTTCCACTCAGAACACCAGCCGAATTGATCAGTGCCAAATATTGGTGGGATCAATGGGTGAGGATTTTGGATAATAGCTCTATAGTCACCTTCAATCCGGGTGAACTTGTCCATAATATTTTTTTGTCCTGTTATATCCTGAGCAATAAAACATACACCCACAACACTATCTCCAACATCCCTGCTTGCACATGCATTCACAATTAAGCTGATCGGACTAGA
The DNA here is from genome assembly GCA_032618575.1 of Nicotiana noctiflora. Lineage (NCBI taxonomy): Eukaryota > Viridiplantae > Streptophyta > Magnoliopsida > Solanales > Solanaceae > Nicotiana > Nicotiana noctiflora. The sequence goes on along the minus strand of JASVEL010010527.1, from coordinate 56,645 downwards.
ATCTCCTGACGGCCCATGTGTTTTTATTTCGAGCTCTACATTTCTTTCCTCTTTCCCTGGTAAAAGGTATAGGGTGTTTGGCCAAATATACAGGCATTTCATAATTCATCAAACTGAATGGATAGAGAAAACTTATGTAAACCAATACTACTAAAAATTATATAATAAAATGGCGTAAAAAGGCTGAAAAATTATCTTCATGAAAAGAGTCATAACATTAACGTAACATGGAAAGGGAAGTACACAAAAGCAACTTACCTTGCAATGCTAATTCCAACATTTTACTCACGGTATCAACTGAGGAATCCTCTACGAGTGTGAGCAAATGATTCCCAATTGCTTCATCAACAGGAAGACCGGTTAATTCAGCAATTTTTGTGTTCCAGCCATTAAGCTTCCCATCAACATCAACTGCGAAGATAGGAACTGAAGCCGTTTCAATCAAGCGGACCATTTCAGCAGTCACTGCTTCTAGCTCCTGCAACCCATCAATCTTAAGATCGTTAAGCTTCGTGTGGATAATACTGGTACTTGAATCCATGGCATCGGCATCCTTGGATGCATTTCTTAGTATAAGCTGCAAAGAATGGATTGCGTCCATTTCATAGTCCTTCCATGGTATACTCCTAGTCTTGACAACTTCCAGGAATGCTTTGAATGATGACCTAGGATGCATTTTCCTGCCATCATCCTTTTCACCAGGTTCATGCTTTGCTCCACCCCATCTAACTTCGGCAGCAGTGTGCGACCTAAACCAGAACAGCCAGTCCTTATCAGACATTCTAACAGCAGCCATACCACACACTACATCACCAAGAGCAAGAGCCCCCGGGAAACCAGCATCATACAAGCTATCTGTACTCAAACCTGTGGAATCTGTATGATACGAAGAAAGCCACGAGACAATATCGTGCAGCTGAAAGTCGCTTGGGGTCATTCCTAGTCGATGAATCTTATTCTTATAGAGCAAAGCAGCACCATCACATTTGACAAGATCCATAATATTGGGACTCTGTGACACAATACCTAAGGGAGCATCTCGCATCAGCATATCACACAAGAGAGTCTGAGTACGCAGGATATTTTTCTCAAGAATCTGACTTTCCAATTCCAGTTCCTTGTTGACGTGTATGGCAAAGACTTGCGCAAGAAATTCACATGCATATCTCAGAGGGAAGGGAACAAACCTCGGGCTGGTGTTGTGGCAAACCACCAGGCCCCAAAGCTTTTTTCTCTTTTGAGATTGTGTCGAATCAGAGCTTTCTCCCTCTTCGTCCCCGTCATTGACCACAACTGCCATTACAAGGGATGCAATTGAACTCATGTTCTCCATATACTGTAGATGGCAGTAGTGAGGAGCCCTAAGAGTAGAACCGCACAATGTTAAATCAAATGGAAGCTTCTCATCTTGGACTACCTTCACATGTTTTGCTCGGCAATCACAAATCATTCGGACCTTATTCTTCATGAACAAAAAGCGTGCAGCTTGTGGGATATCCGTAGCAGGATAGTGTAAACCAAGGTAAGGATCGAGCCCAGGCTTCGTGATCTCGGCCACCACCTCTCCATGATCATCATCGTGAAACTTATATGTCATCACCCTGTCATAGCCCGTGAGTTCGAAAACCTCCTGAACCATAGTGTCACAAAGTCTTTCCATACTGCCGCTGGGCAAGGCCTGCAAGCGAGTAATGGCTTTGGCTGCAAGTTTATATGACTGCAGGGCCCCTGCAGCGGTCATGGGTACTTCATAGGGCTTCACAGGCTCGAAATCAATGATTAAGCTACCTGTAACCCTATGAACAATTGCATAAAATGGCTTCCCAGAAGTTTTGCAGTGAACGAGGACCGGATTTAACAGAGAAACCTCTCCGAAGCCCAAGGCCTTCTGCAATGCAGCTGCGCTAGGACCAGTGAAGATCGTTCTGATATCAGTCCCAATGCCAAGAGCTGGAAGCTCACCCACACTTGGAACAGCATGGCTAACCATGGTCAGCATTTCGGGGGCATTCTCGCTGAATGCTATGACTTTAAATGTTTTCTCATCAAGGGCTAACAAACAGCCAAATGGCTGGATAAACTTGCCCTTTTGGATCTGATTGAGGTAAGCGGTAGTTACTCTGTCTGACTTAGGCTTTCGCTCATCCCCAGCTACACTTGTAACCCTCACTGAGCTTGAATAGTCAAAGGAATCACCCGACTCCTCGAAATCTGCATGAAGCTTTGCATCTATAGTGGTCTGTGCAACGATCCTAGCACTATGCTTTGATCTTGCTGAAGCGCTGGAAGATTGGCTTGGTCTTGAAGACGACATTTCGACTCAAATCTGAAATAGAACATCAAAAGCAATTACCACCGATGATTAACAGAAACAAAATTATAATAGGAACCATCACGGTCAGGCACTGTCAAAATATTCATAACAGAGTTGTTAACATTTTGTATCAGCAACTTAGCAGGCAAGGATTCATTCTAGAGTCTCCACCTTTTATCAATATAAATATCACATCCCCATTTTGCAGCATAAAATCTCACATACACTTAAGAATATACCCCCCCCCACACACACCCCTCCCCCCACCCAAAACCCCCCAAACAATCAACATACTTTGCAAAACAAAAAGCAGGAAGGAAGTTGCATATGTGTAAAATAGATATTTCAACTACTTAATAATATAACTAACAAGTCACAACATGCAGAGAAATAAGCATAATACACTAAGCTAACAACTCTTTTAGCTAGATAAACAAAAGTAGGCACAGCTTATTGGGAATTCGAGTTCTTTATCATCCTATAGTAGCAGTAAAATTATATAAAGATGCAAGTCATTTTCTCTTTAACACAAACCAACAAGCTATTACAACCAACACATTATTTGCAGAGAGAAAGCTTTCAAGATTAAGACAAGAAGAGAAAGGCCTCACCTTTTACAACTTAGCCTTCAGCTGATCAATACTTGAATATATAAAAGTCGTACTTAACCCTTTAAAAGATTCATAAAAACACACTCTTGTCAAAGTTCATGCAGACAACTCTATACAAATAGACATAGTTGGATATGAGTTTCTATAAATAGGAAGATGAGAGAGACTTTACTAGAAAGCAGTGAGTTTCCCAGTTGTTCTCTTTCCAAAAATAATTTGATGGTGTCAGTTGATGCCCACCAAAATTAGCATAACCCTGATTCTTGATTTGTCCTCCAGGTCTACAATAATTATAATCAGTTGAAATCTAAATAATACCCCCAATTAAGACCACGAAAGTAGGGATAATATATAATAATTCGTAAATGGATAGTAGTACTCACTAGAAGGCTTCTTATGTCAACAAAATAAGAATATCAATATTTAATCCCAAAAAAACAAAAAAATAAAAAAAGATTCGTCTCTCTTTAAAATATAGTTTAAAATCAAAGTGGGTCTTAAAAAGAGAAACAGAGAGATATCAACAAACATATTTTATTGATGAGAAAACCCACTTGGAGGGGAAAGTATAGGGGTGGAGCAGAGAGACCATACCTCGAATAGCATGTAATCAACAAAGCCAAAAGGTTATGGACATCACGTGAAGACATCATCCTTTCCTTATCTTTCAGACTTTGAGAGAAAAGGATGTCAGAATTTTGAGAGAATTAAGGACTGATAGCAGCCAAGGGGGGAAGTAGAAAACGATCAAGATTCAGTTAACCAATCAAGCCCAGATGTAGCCGGTGACTATGAAATTGCTGCTACAAGTTTTTACTCTTAATTTCTATTTTGGCCGTTTGTACAACCAATCTAAAATCAATTCATTGAAGACAGGAGTCAAAAATGAGAAACGGGTCTTTTTTGTTTTCTTTCATATATACCGCAATAGTCTCATGATGGCAGCTGGACCCTCTTTCACTATTGATTTGACCTGAATAGTTGAATTCATGGGCTCATTCATATGTAAGAATGGGTGCTTAATTGCATTCGGTCGGTTTTTTCTAAGAATAAATTAAATTAATTAAGTTAATTTTTTAAATATTAGAATTAAATTAATTAATTAAGCAGTTTTTTTATCGATTTGATCTTTGTTGGTTTTTATTGATTTTTTGGTTTTGGTTATTCACTACCAAACGTATATTTGGGTGATTATATTTTTAACGTAACACAATTAAATCAATTGATCTTTGGTAAATTTTATCATTTATCAAAATATATTGATAATAATTAATCAAATCTTGATGAATAATTTAAATACTTAATTAAAATTTAATTATTTTTAGCATGACATAAATTCATGTACTTAGCAAACGAAATCTATCAATCAAACTAGAATGTAAAGCAAAGAATTAGATCATGATAATGGTAAAGAACTAGACTAAAAATACACACGGCTAATATGTACCATAAAATTTTAGAAACCATATATAAAAATATATATATATTTAGGTGCAATAATAAATTTAAATGGCTACTTTTAAAGTCGATTTGGTTCGGTTTTTCCGGTTATTTTTTTATTACAATCAAAATCAAATCAAATTTGATTAGTTTTTAAAATTCCAAACCAAAACCAAACCTAAACAGCATCGATTCTTTTGGTCGGCTTGGTTTGACTTTTTTGGTTTTTATGAATACCCATATGTATAAGCTTGTTAGCCTCGGAATGTTTTGATAAACATCTTCAATATTAGAATCCAAGGTAAAAAAAAATTAATCCCTCTGTTCTAATTTATGATAACATATTTGATTGGGCATAAAATTTAAGAAAAAATAAAAATTTTTAAATTTGTGGTCCTAAATAAATCAAAAAAGAGTTTAGAGTATTTGTGTGGTTATAAAAACTTTTCATTTAGGGTAAAATTGCAAGTTTAACCTAAATTATTTTCAAACTTAAAAAATGATCATTTATTTTTAAACAGATCAAAAAAGAAATATGTTCCCATAAAAATATTATGGAAGAAGTAATTACCAAGTAACTTTAAAGAAGATAAAATTATCCTCCAGCTTAGTCCTAGTAGGTTTAAGCTAATGCAAAATCACTATCACGTTAGGCTCATTAAAAAAGAAAAACACTAACTTGCAAGATTTTTTTCCCCAAGATTCGAAATCAAAACTTCTCGTCAAGAATAAAGTAATCTTATAAATCCTACCACAATCTTTGGTAATATTTATAATTCACAAAATAGAGTAACTAACAAATTAATATAAGTAAAACAATATTAATACTAACCCTCACACTAGGCAAATGCTTCCCGACATGGATGTTCATAAAAATCCGAAAATCCAAATCAAACCGAAAACCAAATCAAACCGAACCGGCCAAGAAATCGATACTTTTTATTTTGGTTTGGTTTTGAAATTTAAAAACTAATCAAATTTGGTTTGGTTTTGGCTTTAATTAAAAAAAATAAAGCAGACCGAACATATACATATATATATATATATATATATATATATATATATATATATATATATATATATATATATATATATATACTTTTGTACAAAGCTTTTGTTATGAATAGAATTCCATTTGGAGTGAATGTCTCTTTGTAGAGAGTTTTACTTTGTGACTAAGTCAATTTTGCCATATAAATAGAATGGTCTTACCCCATTGTAATTCATTCCAAATTTAATAAGAATTTACTCTCTGTCTTTCTTTGTAATATTGTTCTTGTTCTTTTATTGTTTCATAATACGTTATCAGCATGAGACTCTAACCAATTGAGTAGAGGTTTTATGATTGAGCATAATGATTATCAACTATTCTATGAACTTCCTTTATGATTAAATTCTGGATTTAAGGTAAGTATTTTACCTTTCTCTTTCAAATTCTTGACATTCAATAATTTAATTTTAAATACAAGCAAATATGATAAATTTTGTTTGCAACTCTAATGGAGTTTGAACGAAATTATAACTACCCAACATGGTAAAACTTCTATGTCTTGCCATGATTAAATTCATGTATGATTGTGCGCAAAGAATTGAAAATACGTCCATTGAATTTGCTCCATTCTCATTCCCTTTAGAGAATGTGATAGCAGTATGTGATAAGTCTGAAAGAAGACAAAATTATTACTATGGAGGTATCAATGGATATGGATGTGGCAATAAACGAAATTATAATCGTCATTATTGTGATACTCAGAGTAATAAGAATTCTCGAAATAATCCTTCACTATGTGAAAGTGTCATTGATTTGACATGAGATTTTATAAAGCACATATAGATGATTATGATCCATTCATGATGTGAACGTGACAACATCTGATATACGAATACATATTCATTCTTCAAACAATATGAACGTGCTAGTGGTAGCGAATATACCACACTCACCTCTAGAAGGAGGTTTGAGATGATATAAGAAACTAATGTCATTATTATGTCATGAATGGTCATTTATTACGTACCTGTTGTACGCCAAAATATTTTGGCATTGTGATTATTAAAAGACAATGGTAATGCAAGAAACAGATCTTGCATATAATTTTGACCATAACCATAATGGTATAACTTTCTTTTTAAGAGATATATTCACCATATGGATGTTGATGAAAATGTGGTAGTATCAAATTAATTGAGAGTTGTAGAAGAGCCAATTATTACTATTTTGGAGAAACACAATTAACTACCAATAAGGTATTGTGTTGTAGTAAGTCTCAAAGAAACATATTCAGTTTTCAAAGTATTCGCGGAAGCGGATGATTATACTAAGATTATAAATAAAGAAAAGATTAATATCTTCTATTACTACAACTTTGTAACGACCCGGCCCGTCGTCACGAGAACTATCACCCCGTTATGTTGTAAATGCATGTTTGATGATTTTATATCAGTGTTAGAGCCTATCGGGTGAGTTAGGAGCGAATCGGATTGAAAATGAGGCATATAGCCTTTTTGAAGGAAACTTGAATAAGGAAAGTCAACCCAGAGTTGACTATTTGGTTAGAGGGCTCGGAATCGGATTTTGATGATTCGGTTAGTTCCGGGAGGTGATTTGTGACTTAGGGGAGCGATCGGAATTGAATTTGGAGGCCCGGTGTAGAAATAGGTTTGAATTGGCTAAGGTTGAATTTTGGCGAAATCCGAACGGTAGGTGAGATTTTGATCCGGGGTCGGAATGGAATTCCGACAGTTGCAGTAGCTTCGTTGGGTGATTTTGGATGTGCCTGCAAAATTTCAGGTCATTCGGACGTCGTTTAGTCGGGTTTTTGATTGAATGCGTAATTCGGAAAGTTTTATGAAATTTAGGCTTGAATCCGTGTGTAATTGGTGATTTGGATGTTTAGGATGGTGTTTTTATGATTGGAACAAGTTCGTATCGTGTTTTGGAGTATGTTGGTGGTTTTCGTTGGGGTCCCGGGGGCCTCGGGTTGATTTCGGGGGTCCAAACGGACCATTTCTTCTATTTTTGAACTGCTGTTGGCTGCTGGTTTTGTTGCAGACGGATGCTCTACGCGATCGCATAGGGTCATTGCGATCGCATAGAATGATGGAAGTGAGCCCCAGAGTTGTTCTATGCGATCGCGTAATAGGAGATGCGATCGCATTGGTATGGAACCTGGCACTCTGCGATCGCAGGGTCACTTGTGCGATCGCATAGGGTAAAATGATCCGGGGTGCCTAAGAAGCTTATTGTTCTATGCGATCGCGTGGTCAGTCTGCGATCGCATATTAGTAATTTGGAGCCTGGGTAAGATGTTCTATGCGATCGCGGAGAGGTAGTGCGATCGCATAGCCTTAATTATTTCGAGCTATCATTTGTTCTACGCGATCGCAATGACGGGATGCGATCGCATAGTGTAAACGGCCCAGGCAGTGAATTATAACCAGAAACATTTCACATACGGGTTCATTAACCCAAAACTCCATTTTTGAGTTCCAAGAGGAGAAATTGACGGGAGATTGCTGGGAAATCATGGGGGTTTCGTTGGAGGTAAGTTTTGTGGCTTAATTACATCATTTTAACATGAAATCCTTGGTTAATTCTCTGTAAATGGGAGATTAAATGTGGGTTTTAACCCTAGGCCTAAATTGTAGAAAAACACCGATTTGAATGGGCGAATGGAGTCCGATTTTGGTAAATTTTATATGTATGGACTCGTGGCGAGACGAGGGTTCCAGAAATGTGAATTTCGTAAATTTTCGGAATGTGGGCCCGGGGCTCGGGTTTTGACAACTTTGGGAATTTTGATGTAAATTGAGTTGTATTGATTGGGTGTCGTCCCATTGGCCTAAATTGTTGTATTTTTACTGTATTTGATCAGATTCTACGCATGCGGAGCTTGATTCTCGTGGCAAGGGCATTGCGGAGTAGTCGTCGCGTCGTATTGAGGTGAGTAATAGATGTGGGTGATGACCAGCGGGTTCGAAACCCCGGTATACCACTTTGTGACGCTGTATAGCGGCGAGACACGCACACTCTTGAGAGTGCGGGGTCGATCATGAACCGGAGACTATATATTAGTCCGACCTGTTGATATTGTATTATTGGCTATTCTAGAGCCGTCGAACCTCCTTCTCGGATGGTTGTATATATATATATTGTGATAATGGCCACTCTTGAGCCGAGGAACCCCCTTCTTGGGCGGTTGAGTATACATGTGGGCCGTGAGCCGGTTATTGGATCCCGCGAGGATCGTTATTGTCTTATCATATAGACATGCTAGTTTACTACTAATCCGCAGCTATTTTTGTTATTATGCTAATTCCAACCTCTGGAACTTGATATTACTGTTTTCCAATCGAAAAATGATAAAAGAGTTTTCAAAAAACTACTTTTGAGCCTCGCGAGGCTGTATTTGCATATTAGTCGACCGGTAGTGGATCGGGCTGCACACCGCAGCGGTATATATGTTGGATCGGACCGCACGCCGCAGCTGATATTGTGCTTGGGCCGTAGGAGCCCCTCCGGAGTCCGAACCCCCACAAGTGAGCACGGGTACCCAAATTGGATCGGCTACGCGCCGTAGTGGTCATATCATGCATTGCATTGCATTTAGCTACATCTGCTAGTCGTTATACTGTTTTGCTGGTACTTGTTGGTACAGGTATAGTGGATATTGATGCTGTGACAGAGGGTATTTGATTACGGCTTTACATAGTGCTTTATTGCGGATTTCTTATCTGCGCTGTCTTACCCTTGTTTATTACCACCGAGTCCGGCGATACTCATTTTACTCCCCGCACCTTGTGTGCGGATCCGGTACCTCTCAGCAGTGATCCGATAGCTCTGTGCGAGGCGACATCCGTGGGATATACGAGGTAGCCGCAGCGTCCGCAGGACCCGATATTTCTTCCTACTCGTCTTTTGATTTCGTATTGACATTTCTTTCTCGCACTTGGTATTTTTGTAAACCATTATACACTCATGTTCCGTAGAGGCTCACGACTCTTGACCCTCGGTCTATGGGAGTTGATGTATTATGGGACTTGGTTTCCCGTTTTCGTTACATGTATCGCTGTTATTTCTTGAATTAATTTGCTTAAATGGGTTAAAGAGAGCTTCTAGCTCCGTTATTGTTATTAATTGGTCAGGCTGGCTTAGCTGTGTGCTGGGCACCATCACAATTGGGTTTTGGCGTCGTTACAAGTTGGTATCAGAGCCTAGGTTTACTAGGACTCACGAGTCTCGAGCCGGTTAGTAGAGTCTTGTGGATCGGTACGGGGACGCCTGTACTTATCCTCGGGAGGTTGCGAACCTTTAGGAAACACTTCACATTTCTTGGAATTCTTATCGTGCGCACTTGATTCAGCTTGAGAGATAATTTTTGAAATTCCTTCCACACGTCTGTGTACGCATCGAGCGCTCAGTAATGTAATTACCTTATGGCTTGTGATTTCTCCGAACGAGGGGAGAGATATAATCTCTGTGAGTTCATGTTGGCCAGTAGGGATGACTTGAGGCTGGACCTTGTTTATGACTTGAGCATTGAAGTGCTGATTTTGTGAGTGGTGGCAATAGATAATGTACTGAGGTTTTGAAATTCCGTATTTTTGCACTATACAGTGTTGTGCTGAGAGGGAATACGCGTCATGTGACGAGCGTGGTGGTATTGTGACCGGGGATTTGGACTTGATCCTTCCCAATTGATAAATTACTGTGTAAAGTGACTAAGACTGGGCTTATATCTATGTACTTGGGCTAGTAGCCATGTTTGGGGCCTTGTGCCGATCTGTAGAGTATTATGGAGGTTTACTAATGGATGAGTCGTTAATTGTTCGACTCTTATCTAAACTGTTGTGTAGCCCCGAGCTATGGGCGTGGTGACTATTTATCATATCTCGTAATTGGAAGGTATAATGCCTTATTTGTAGCGGAACAAGTTTAAACTCAGGAAGACTGAAATGATTATGCTATGTATATCCTGGTAGAAGGTGTTGTACTGAAATACTAGATTGAGGAAAAATAGGTGGGTTGATTCTGATGTGTAATTGAATGGTATTCGATATATGTTATGATTTGAGCAGATACATCGCAGGTTCAAGTATAAATTGTGATGATATAATTCGTGTAGTATTGAGATTTAATATTGTTGAAATACATTGTGAGATCTTGTTGAGTTGTGGAAGTATATCTAGGATGGTTTGGTGATTCTCTGGCAGGTGGATAGGCCAATTTACAAAGGAAACTCTGCCGAAATTTTTGGAAAATTCGGGACTTAGAAAAGATTTTGTCACCTAAAGAGGGGCGTAACTGTTGTGTGTGAATGAATGCAAGAATTGCAAAAGAGTTAATATTTCTGATGATTCGAATCTCCGCCGAAGCTTGTAAATGACTTGAGTTTAATATCATACTAACATTTCGGCATCACTTGAGTAATACCGATATGAGTGGTTGAAAGTGCTTTGATGAATGGCTTCGAGCTAAGTTGGGGAGGTTGCTATTGATTAACCGATTGCACTATTGTGTGCTATGTTGATTCTGTCTCTAAGTATGTTGGAAAATTCTGATAAAGGTTATGGTGCTTCGTAGATGTGAAGAAATACTAGGGTATTTTGAACTGAGGTTGGTAAGGAATGCTTGGTGTATAGAAAAGAGTGATAGCTAATAGTATCTGTATGTAATCATGATCTGCAGTGTCAGAGTTCTAATAAGGCACGAGTGGTTCTGTTCAATAAGACAGTTGAATTACAGCTGAATAAGGATGACTGACGCCCGAGAATTATTTACGGTGTTCAAGATTTTACTTGTAACAGTCAAGTGTCTCAAAATTGTGCATGTGGCTAAAGATGGTGGTTTCGTTAGAAGAGATCGGTACTTGTGTTATATTATGTGAATGATGGGATTCTATGTAATCCGTATTGGAAGGTAATGATAACGAATTCAAATCGCAAGAGGTTCTTCAAAATAAAGTATTGTAGGATGTGATCCTTCGGGAAATATTGAGAGAATATTCAGTGGCCTATATGTCTTAGACCGTGTGGTCTTATGTACGAGTCTCATGTGGTAACATGAGTTCATGTGTTATGGTGCTACGGTAGTGGCTAATATTAAATCAAAGATGAATCAGAAAGGAAACTGGGTAAATGGAACAACTTGTTAATAAACCGAAGCGGTATGATAAAGAATACGACTAATTCCTGGTATGTGGTTGAAGTAATGAGTCTTGTAGATATTGTGCAATAAAGCTTTTGAGTGTTGGCAGTCGTGTAACCCGATATGGGTATAATATGTGTATAAGGACTCAGTCCTGGCAGTTTAACTTATGCAATGTAATTTGGAGAAAGAGTTTATAATGTGTTTTAATGTGGTTTGAAAAATGAGTGTATTTCCTGTTGGTATGCAAGGCTTGGAATGTGTAATGAGTTTTCTCTATATGGGATCATGAAAGCCCTTGATGAGTTGAGTGCACCGATGTTTGTAGCGGAGGAAAGGGATATGAATTTCCATGTTGTCTTAGTGTGATATGGTATACGCGATGTGTTATGGAAAGTTGATAATGGCATATTCAAGGTTTTGAGATCGGTTCATAATATATGGGAAGTCAATAAAATTATTGAGCAGCGCGGACGGCTGCAGGTGATTCAAGAATTGATCTTTCTGATGATTTAAGAAAATGGTACTGCTATTCTAGTAATTTGGCAGGGTATATGGTGCAAATGGACAAGGTAATGTAAAATGATGATATCCAGTTGTATGGTGGTATTCTCTTGTTAGATCGACTATAATAACTGAATCGTTGATGGCATAGTGAAATTTTCGAATGGCTTTCGAGGTATGAATAGATGCTTGATGTGTGTTATGTAATCGTACGGTAGAGTGTGGGATCAGGCATAGTGATCCATATGTAATACATGTGTTAGAGTCTGGAAGTTCTCGTAATCCGCCTATGCAGTGGTTGTATATCGTGTGTATCAGCACCGTTTAGCTCTTAGCTTGATATGATGAATTTGGGTTATGATACCTTATTTCAGACTGGTTGACATAAGCCGGGTCGTCTAGACTAATGTGATATGGGCTATGTCGGAAAATGGCACAAATTGCGTAGCAGAGAGCATCAAAGTATGCTCCAACAGAGTAGTTGTACCCAGGACCAGCGGACGGCTGGTAGGCATTGCTTTGTCAGTTGGACCTTAGTGGCGGATGTTAGTGTAGAAGTATCTACCATTGATTCAGTTCCAGTATTGAGAAACGTTGTCGGATGCGTTTCATGTGGCCAAACTTGAGGCGATATATGTTTATTATGATGAGCAACTTGACTCGACGCGTATTCATTTGACGAGGGTTACTTGGATCGGGTGGCACGCCGCTACAGGTATGGTATCTAGATCGGGTGGCACGCCGCCACGGGTATGTCATTGGAGCGGGTTGCACGCCGCAACAGTGTAATGCAAAAATAGAGTTAGTTATATGTTACCTGGTATACAATACCTCCTGGCTTCTGAGGAAAAGACCGTTTTGAGTATCGCTTGGCGAATGGCACATCGGTTGTGTCCTTTCAGGATTTGATAGCATACGTTAATTGTTTCACCGTGGGTGAGGTTGATTGCTTGGGTTCAGACCTAAATATGTGTGTGGCTGATCGTTTTGAGCTTGGTAAATTGGGGTGCTTCATGAATAATAATGTTTGGATAAAATCATGAATCGTGGCAAGGCCGCGTGATGTTATGACCTCTCGAGGAGGATTCAGGTACTTTATTTCTATAATGCGAGACGCGGTCTCAGTTCTATATTATGATGGCACAGAGGGATTAAATTGCAGCTCTATTTGCGGGAGACAGTTGTCATGAATTGAGCTGTCATGATTCGAGTGTGTGCATACGTTTCTATTTGAGCCTATGTTGTGCTCGTCGCGGCTTAGGCCGGTGTTGAGGTGTCTTATCACCAGTGCGGTGTGTTATAATCGAAATGGTCGTTGGAGCCAATAATGAATGTGAGTATATGTGATTTCAGTTGGTTAGAAAGGTAATACCGAGATTTGGGTCCGAAATCTGTTGTGGTATCAGTTAAAAGTGAAATGGATTCATGAATGGTTGACCTGAGAGATGGGTTCGATATATCGCGTGTTTGGTTGCCGTGGGCATGATATGAAGGTGTTGGAACAAGACTCTATCTAATGGAAAAGGTTTTTCAGCTAGTATTTGGTGATTGTGGCCAGTTGTTGTGATTAGAGACTATCGTCTCGAGTGATTGGGTTGTGTGATACATCATATGATCTCACCCGGAGTAGTGAATATGGGTTATTGTAGTGGATTCAAGTGTATCCTGAGTATAGTCATGGGATTTGCAATTGGCATATGATTTCAGAAAGTACAATGTGCTTTATGGTTAAGATGGTCTGTGAAATTTTGACTATTTGGTGTTTTCGGACTTATGTGAGATAAGTGTGACGTATGATCGCCCTAATATATGCTTGGTAAGGTCATTCAGCTATTGGGTTGCTTCTAGTACAACTCTGGTACGCTCGAGGACGAGCTTTTGTTTAAGTTGGGGAGAATGTAACGACCCGGCCCGTCGTCACGAGAATTATCACCCCGTTATGTTGTAAATGCATGTTTGATGATTTTATATCAGTGTTAGAGCCTATCGGGTGAGTTAGGAGCGAATCGGATTGAAAATGAGGCATATAGCCTTTTTGAAGGAAACTTGAATAAGGAAAGTCAACCCGGAGTTGACTATTTGGTTAGAGGGCTCGGAATCGGATTCCGATGATTCGGTTAGTTCCGGGAGGTGATTTGTGACTTAGGGGAGCGATCGGAATTGAATTTGGAGGCCGGTGTAGAAATAGGCTTGAATTGGCTAAGGTTGAATTTTGGCGAAATCCGAACGGTAGGTGAGATTTTGATCCGGGGTCGGAATGGAATTCCGACAGTTGCAGTAGCTTCGTTGGGTGATTTTGGATGTGCCTGCAAAATTTCAGGTCATTCGGACGTCGTTTAGTCGGGTTTTTGATTGAATGCGTAATTCGGAAAGTTTTATGAAATTTAGGCTTGAATCCGTGTGTAATTGGTGATTTGGATGTTTAGGATGATGTTTTTATGATTGGAACAAGTTCGTATCGTGTTTTGGAGTATGTTGGTGGTTTTCGTTGGGGTCCCGGGGGCCTCGGGTTGATTTCGGGGGTCCAAACGGACCATTTCTTCTATTTTTGAACTGCTGTTGGCTGCTGGTTTTGTTGCAGACGGATGCTCTATGCGATCGCGTAGGGTCATTGCGATCGCATAGAAGGATGGAAGTGAGCCCCAGAGTTGTTCTATGCGATTGCGTAATAGGAGATGCGATCGATTGGCATGGAACCTGGCACTCTGCGATCGCAGGGTCACTTGTGCGATCGCATAGGGTAAAATGATCCGGGGTGCCTAAGAAGCTTATTGTTCTATGCGATCGCGTGGTCAGTCTGCGATCGCATATTAGTAATTTGGAGCCTGGGTAAGATGTTCTATGCGATCGCGGAGAGGTAGTGCGATCGCATAGCCTTAATTATTTCGAGCTATCATTTGTTCTACGCGATCGCAAGGACGGGATGCGATCGCATAGTGTAAACGGCCCAGGCAGTGAATTATAACCAGAAACATTTCACATACGGGTTCATTAACCCAAAACTCCATTTTTGAGTTCCAAGAGGAGAAATTGACGGGAGATTGCTGGGAAATCATCGGGGTTTCGTTGGAGGTAAGTTTTGTGGCTTAATTACATCATTTTAACATGAAATCCTTGGTTAATTCTCTCGTAAATGGGAGATTAAATGTGGGTTTTAACCCTAGGCCTAAATTATAGAAAAACACCGATTTGAATGGGCAAATGGAGTCCGATTTTGGTAAATTTTATATGTATGGACTCGTGGCGAGACGAGGGTTCCAGAAATGTGAATTTCGTAAATTTTCGGAATGTGGGCCCGAGGCTCGGGTTTTGACAACTTTGGGAATTTTGATGTAAATTGAGTTGTATTGATTGGGTGTCGTCCCATTGGCCTAAATTGTTGTATTTTTACTGTATTTGATCAGGATTCTACGCGTGCGAAGCTTGATTCTCGTGGCAAGGGCATTGCGGAGTAGTCGTCGCGTCGTATTGAGGTGAGTAATAGATGTTGGTGATTACCAGCGGGTTCGAAACCCCGGTATACCACTTTGTGACGCTGTATAGCGGCGAGACACGCACACTCTTGAGAGTGCGGGGTCGATCATGAACTGGAGACTATATATTAGTCCGACCTGTCGATATTGTATTATTGGCTATTCTAGAGCCGTCGAACCTCCTTCTCGGATGGTTGTATATATATATATTGTGATAATGGCCACTCTTGAGCCGAGGAACCCCTCTTCTTGGGCGGTTGAGTATACTTGTGGGCCGTGAGCCAGTTATTGGATCCCGCGAGGATCGTTATTGTCTTATCATATAGACATGCTAGTTTACTACTAGTCCGCAGACTATTTTTGTTATTATGCTAATTCCAATCTCTGGAACTTGATATTACTCGTTTTCCAATCGAAAAATGATAAAAGAGTTTTCAAAAAACTACTTTTGAGCTTGCGAGGCTCAGTATTTGCATATTAGCTGACTGGTAGTGGATCGGGCCGCACGCCGCAGCGGTATATATGTTGGATCGGACTGCATGCCGCAGTGATATTGTGCTTGGGCCGTAGGAGCCCCTCCGGAGTCTGAACCCCCACGGTGAGCACGGGTACCCAAATTGGATCGAGCTACGCGCCGTAGCGGTCATATCATGCATTGCATTGCATTTAGCTACATCCGCTAGTTGTTATACTGTTTTGCTGGTACTTGTTGGTACAGGTATAGTGGATATTGATGCTGTGACAGGGTATTTGATTACAGCTTTACATAGTGCTTTATTGCGGATTTCTTATCTGCGCTGTCTTACCCTTGTTTATTACCACTGAGTCTGGCAGTACTCATTTTACTCCCTGCACCTTGTGTGCAGATCTAGGTACCTCTCAGCAGTGATCCAGTAGTTGTGCGAGGCGACATCCGTGGGATATACGAGGTAGCTGCAGAGTCCGCAGGACCCGATATTCCTTCCCACTGTCTTTTGATTTCGTATTGACATTTCTTTCCGCACTTGGTATTTTTGTAAACCATTATACACTCATGTTCCGTAGAGGCTCACGACTCTTGACCCTTGGTCTATGGGAGTTGATGTATTATGGGACTTGGTTCCCCGTTTTCGTTACATGTATCGTTGTTATTTCTTGAATTAATTTGCTTAAATGGGTTAAAGAGAGCTTCTAGCTCCGTGGTTGATATGGATTGGTCAGGCTGGCTTAGCAATATGCTGGGCGCCATCACGACCGGATTTGGGGTCGTGACAAACTTGTAGTGGGGTAATATATATGTGAAAAGCTACCCGCTTTATTCTCCAATTTTTAATACATAAATAAAAGAATATCACAATGAAGTGGATATTTTGTTGATATAAAACTCATATCATAATAAACTTGGAGTTTATACATAATTGCACACATCATGGTATAAATCTGAAATTTATCAATATTGATATTTTATTCAGTTGGCATAATTAGTTTAGCCATATCAATTTAAGTATGATGTACAAAAATAAAAGAGAATTCACATGGGTAAATATTAAAGAACTAGAAAGTTCTTTACGAATTCTCTTACATTGCTTGTTCTTATTAATTTGTAGACCAACTAAAATAGGGATTGAATTCCACGAATGCTGGAAATATCAAATGTGAATATGGGCTCATTCACCTGCCATGCATACCACATATATGCATCTATGAGATGGTTACGTGTGCGATTATTATTAACCCGTAACATGGTAGTTGTGACGTAACTTGCTCAACAATTTGACAAGATTTTTTATTCAAGATAACTCTTCTTGATAAGTTGGTTTACATCGCACTTGGTTTAGCAAAATGATGTATTGGGTGCCTCCACTTAGTAGCTAAACTATATTTTTAAGAACAAAGTAATCTATATCAGTTTGATATAGGTTATGTACGAAAGTATATTACATTCTCCCCTCACAAGTGGTTCAGGGCCAGGAACCAAATAATTCCATCTTATTCTTATTATCGATGTGCGGTGTATATTATGATTAACACGATAACACACAAAAATGGGTTCTCAAAATTGAGGAAACAAGTTAATTTTTCTAACACGAGGGGGAGACATGATAAACAGTCGAGAAAAAGTTACACGGAATGAATTATCATTTTACATCTAGAACCTCGAATAAAATAATATGAACTTGAAGTTCATAAAAGATAATTCATTTGCAATATATTGCAAAGCATGCCACACGCATTTGCTTCCCAAAAAAAGTAACTATATTCTCGTTGAAAATGCTCCTATGAAGTCCTAGAAGGACAAAGTCTATGGTACGATTAAAGCGTATAGATAGATCGATCTCAATAAACTTCTTGATAAAGAAGGTGAGAAAATAATCAAAATGACCATAATAGAGGCGGCAAGTGCTCTAGAAGATCACATGACATAACACTTCATAATATTTCCTGAGAGATTCAGGTACCTGAAATATGAATGAAGAGATTCCTATGTTATGTCTTTATGAAAAATAAGGAGGTTGGAACCGATTTAAAATATTTGTGATGACATCTATGATAGCGCTAAATATATATATGAGGATCCTAAGTCTGAAGAAACAATTCGAATAGAATTGGTTTCATATGAAAGACATGTAGTTTTGAACATGTTGTTCAAACACTTGAAAGAATAAAAGTCAATGGTATGTGAAATCAATTTTCGATATCTTATATATCTAGCATGACATGAAAACTTGATATGCATCTAATTGAAGTCTATTATATGGCTTTTTTGACTATACTTATATGACAATCCATGAATGATTGAAATTGCTTGAAGCATATACAATCTTGATCTTGAAGTACCACATCCTCAATGCAATTTATGCACAAATGTATCTTATATAAATATAAGCATGATAATGTGATAGCTAGAATACCTCCATAAGATATTGAAGAGCCATTCTACGATAATTATGAAGACATTATATCTATATCAAGAATGATGATTTCAAGGTGCAATATATTCATTCAAGTTAATATGGTTGATTTGCTAATCAAATATCTATCAAAGATCTTTTAAATATGGTGCACAAGATTGGAATGCGAAAGCTCACGGATGTGAATTAATGCTCTCAAGTCTCATCAGAGGGAATTAATACGTGTTGTACACTTTTTTCCTTATAAGGTTTTGTCCCTCTAGGTTTTTCTTGCACGGTTTTTAACGAGGCAACTAAAAGGCATATTGTTAGATATGTGTACTCTTTTTCCTTTTCTAGAGTTTTTTTCCATTGAGTTTTATTTTAATTAAGGTTTTAATGAGGCACAATACTTATTGAGTAGGCATTCAAGGGGAGTGTTATGAATAGAATTCTATTTGGAGTGAATGTCTATCTTGTTGAGAGTTTTACTTTGTGACTAAGTCAATTTTGCCCTATAAATAGAGGGGTCTTACCCCGTTATAATTCATCTCAAATTCAATAAGAATTTAATCTGTGTCTTTCTCTGCATTATTGTTCTTGTTCTTTTATTGTTTCATAACAGTTTTAAATTTTTTATAGTAAAATGTTAATCGTTTGCACTTTTAGTACAGTTCTTTACCTTTACATTCTAGTTTAATTTGTAGTTTTCTTTTGTTATGTAAGAATCTATTTCATGTTAAAAATAATATATTTTTATTTGAGTCCTAATTATTCATTACTATTTGATTCAATTATCATCAATATACCTTGGTAAATAATATATTTCTCAAAGGGCAATTGATTTGATAGTGTTACGTTAAAAATATGATCGCCAAAATGTGTGTTTGGTAGTGTATGTCTTATATTTAAGAAAAATCGACAAATAACTAAAAAATCAAAAAACTGACATAAACCGAATCGGAAAAAAATCGACTTAATTGGTTTGATTTAGTTTTAATATTTAAAAAACTAATTTACTGGATTTGATTTCATTTTAGAGAAAAATCGATCCAAATCAAATCATACACACACCTACTGCCTGAGTAGAAGTACTTTTGTAAGACCATAAAGAGTTAGGTAAAGAATATTCAATATGTAAGCGTGATTTCAGTAATGAAGCAATAACAACAAACCAACGTAATCCTATCAAGTGAGGTCACGGATGAAGCATTGTTAAAATCATGTCCGACTTCTGGATGTGATACTTCAAAACGTATTCGAAAAGGAACTAAATTTGATGGATATAATTTCTTATGAAATTACAAAAGCTTGGACGATATCCTCTATTTTTTGCTCCATTTGTCAAGAAATGACTTAACAAAAACTAACATAAAATGAACGGAAAGAAGTGATTCACAAAATGTAAATAAAATAGTGGCCGAATTTAATTACTTGGTATATGTTGTGTACCAAGATTTCACTGAACCTAAACGTTAGGATATTTGTATCATATCAGCTTTTTTAGGTCACTCTTTAAATTTAGTCCCCCGGCTAAATTTCGTCATAAAAAGTACTTTGATAAAAAAAAAATTGCAAACATATTTAACACACTGAACTAACTGCCAATAAAATTTTAAAATTGGTCTCAAGGAAGATCTCTGTGCGAGTGTCGCGACTTAAATAATTGGCACAGCAAACACTGTGTTCTTTATATATTTGTTTCTTTCTTATTAGAGTATACTAGTACACGTAGGGGTGAATATAGGTCGGGTTGGTTCGGATTTTGCAATTACCAAACCAAACCAATTGTATCGGGTTTTTAAATCTATAGACCAAACCAAACCAATAAAAATCGGGTTTTTTAATATCGGGTTTTTTCGGGTTTCTCGGGTTTTTCGGGTTTTCGGGTTTTTCATTCCAATAAACTTGGAGGCTTATTTCATACCTCCATAATTGCAATCAATTCGGATACATAGGCATGCACTATTCCGAATTTAAGTAATTCTTTTAGCTATTTCAGTCAAAGATAGTAATGATCACCAATAATTCAATAGTCCAAGCTTCCACATTGCTTACTCTATAAATTTTGTGTTCTATTAGCTTGTCTCAGTTAAATGCAAGTACTAAGTAACAAGCAAACTTTTTTGTACAAGAACTAGTAAGAACAAATATCATTTATTACATGCCTACAAGAAGGAATACTAAAAGCACATCACAAAGCTTACTAGATTATCACAGTCTTGGTATTGCATTGATAACAATACAAGAGCGAGTACAGGGGAATTACATGTAGAAGAGTTATCACATAGGATCGCTCAACTTTTTAAGAGTAGACATTACACCCAACAATAACAAAAAAAAAGAGAATATATTGAACTCTAAGAAGTTGGGCATCTTAGTAGACATTACAGGCAATCACGCAATGAGAAATTTTATAATCAGGCAATCATATTATGAGAAATTTTGTTGCTCTAAATGATAGTTTCTCCCTGCTTACTTCACGTGGCTTATTTGCTTCTTTAAAGTATAGAAATATACCTTCTGATTTCTTTATATAAAAATATGAAATAGTAGATGTTTAGCTTTAAGCATGGAATTAGTACTTAAGAATCTATATCTATAAGTACATGCTAAGTGTATAATCTATACTTAAATACCCTGCTTTAAATCTCTTTCATGCTTAGATTAGTATGATATGGAAACTGACTATAGGAAGTCTTTTCTTTGTCCTACATAAGTTGGATGAATTATTTGTATAAAATGTCACTGCTATAGATATTAAACTTATTATTAAGTTCACTTATTAGTTTAGGAGCCATGGTGTAAGATCATTCTTTCACGTTCGAAATGCCATATACGTAGTGTATCCCTTCACAGTTGTAATGACCATGTTTAAAGATACTTGTTAAAAATGTTGCTTGAAGTTCTGTTAAGTTTTAGATATATGCAGGTTGTTGACTTGTTTAAAACCTTTCTATGTTAAATTAATACTATGTCTTATAAGCCTCATCATTTTATATAGTAGTTAGAATTGAATTTCCTATTTTCTAATTCTTATTCTCTTCTTCTTCTTTTTTTCATGTACACTGCGGAGCAATTTTGAATTTCTATTTTCATGTACACTTCGAAGAAATATTTATAACTTACATTCTAATAAATATTTTTATCTATCTTATATATAAATATGTATACATGTAATGTCGGGTTGGTTTGGTTTCGGTTTGACTTTTTTTAGTTAATACCAAACCAACCCTATTGTAGTCGGGTTTTATTTTTCAATACCAAACCAAGTCAAACCAAACCACTAGTCGGGTTTTTTTTTCGGGTTGACTTGGGTTTTCGGGTTGGTGCGGGTTACCGGTTTGGTTTGTACACCCCTAAGTACACGTACCCGTGTGATGCGCGGATCAATTAAAAGAAAAAAGCAAACGCTGCAACTAATGCTACAAGAATAGTACTTGTTTGCAAGAAATACTCTACAGATTGTAAAAACAAAAAATGTGGTTAAATGACAAATAATATAAGACTGCAATTTGCAATCCGCTCTAGAACATAAGATTTACATCACCTTCATCTATTTGAAATACTAAAACACGAAGCAAATGAACTTCTTTAATGAAATTCAACACTCATTGCTACAACCGTAATATTTTAAATTAAAAATATACAATTAAAACCTGCATGATAAAATTCCTATCTTAATAAGCAATTCTTCTTGCCTGAGAAAAAGAAAAATCAAAAGAAAAAAGTAAACATAAACTATGAGGAGGAAGTTATATTCTTAATCTTATATTCTATTTCAAATATTATTCGCTATCATTTATTTATTTTCTCTCCTAGAAGATACAGCACACCCTCCTTCCTTGGTGCGGTGGAAAAGGGTTGGAATGAAAACATTATGGACAATGAAAAAACATACTCGTGAAACTATCATTTTCTAAAATAATAGAATAGTATGACATTTGCTTGATATTTTGTAAAACAATTAAAAGCTCAATTTTCTAAATACTTGTATATAACAGAACACAGCTTGAAGTTGTGTATTATGCATGATAATCATAATCCTATTTCTGGTTATATTTCATATAACTGAGTAAAATAAAATAGACTAACAAAATGTAAAATGTGAGATAACTTGGAGGAAAAGTTTGGGTAAAGAAAGTTAACATAAACTTGAACAAAGAGTCAAAACGATCATGACTAAACTTAGAAAGTAAAAAGGTAGAAATCGGACTATGACATACCTAATGTTCAAAATAAAGAACACTCCCCTGAGATAGGGTACAATACGGAGTGAAAGATGAAAGTCTAAGGGAAAAAGAATGCATATGGCAATATTTGAAACCAAGATTTACAGCAAATTTACCTGAAAATGAAAGAAGTTGTTACTAAAGAAAATGAACTATAACTTTTATGAGAGTTTCAAGCAAATTGATTTACCAATTACAACCTCTGATAATTCTTTTATGAAGATGCTATATGAAAAATCTTATTATAGGTAAGTTTTCTAAAGAAAAAAGTGCAAGCGGAATACTTTTCCGTGAGACTTATCCTTTGATTGTGGATGAATGAAAGGAAATATTTTTGTATTGCGTATACATATCATAACAAAAAAGAAAGAAAATGTAGAGGAATATATAGGAGCAAGCCTCTAACAACGTATTTAGAATATTTAATATTTTATCTCTTTTATATTGGAGATATATAATTGTCTATTTTTGTTATTCGGCCTAATCTTTTTAGAGTTAATGTATAGTATTTTCTTACGAAAACAAATGAGCCATCTTATAACTCCATTAACTTTGAGCGTAGAATCTTTTTTTTAACCTACTATTTGGTTTATGACTTTAATCCACACAATTTAATTATTAATAACTTCCCAGTATTGCAACATCATCGATAGTGCAAAAAAAAATAATGAAACTATTTAAAAAAATATATTTATATAATCATACCCATTGAATAGCCAAATTAATCTCATGTTTAATAATACACAGACTTATGAAATTAATGAAATTAGCCAAGACATGAAATTAACTTTTTGTTTCTAAACATCAAAGATCAACTACACAACATATTAATTTAATTAGAAAATCACACCTACAAGAATGCATTATATTTTACAAAAGTTAAACATCAGACTAAAAATCTTCATATTCAAAGTTACGTAGATATTTTCATGTTTAAAAGTAATGCTAAGACAATAACTGATATCTCAATAAACAAATTCAGATAAAACTAAAATCTTCCACAAATTATTATGCACATAAAATAACTAAGCAAGAAAGGAATAAAAACCTTTGCAAAGGAGCTTTTCAATATACTTTGAGAAAAATCTTATAATTACATCAGAGTAGCGAAAATTGTAGCCGCGAACTGGATCCCCAAACTCAAACTGAAACTTGTCTCTCCTATAATTCTTTTAAAACTCTCAAAAATCTTTTCTAATTTTTTCTTTTCTTACCTTCCTTTTAATTTTTGTTTTCCTCTCCTCCTTGTTTCATTCTTTTTGTTCCCCTTGTTTCTATTCTTATTTGTTTCTCCTTTTCTCCTTTTCTACTTTCCTTCTCTTAGCTTCTTTTTGATTTCTTTTTCTTGTTGTCCTCTCTTCTATTCTTTTTATAAGTAATAAGTAATGATATTTGTAGTCTTTTTTTGTTCCCCTCATTTGGAATGGGGGAATGTGGGCTTTGGAGTGGGGGAACATGGGTTTTGGAGTTGGGGTAAAGAGATTGTGGACGTGAGACATGGGGAGTTTTTTAACAAAAACTTAACCTATTTTTGACATATTTTAACTTCATCATGCTTTCTTCTTTTTTTTCTTTATTTAAAGATAATTATGAAAAATAATAATATTGATCAACTATTTTTGTTTTTACACCAAGAAGATATATATATATATATATATATATATATATATATATATATATATATATATATATATATATATATATATATATATATATATATATCACGTTTCTGAATTGGCTAGTTATTTAATTTTGTATTTTTTTCTTTTAAAATTATTTTTGAATCTCCAAATTTATTGGAGTTATGTCCTAAAATATGACACGTGTCGATATGTCGTTTTGACACTTTGCACAATAATATGGCTTTACTTCTCTTATTCTATATAGATAGATTATGTTCTTTAGTTTGTGAAAGTTTACTCTAAATTCGAGTAACACTTACACTTATATTGTAGTTTTAATAGTACGTGATTTAATCCAATACCAATTAATAAACAAGAAATTAAATATATAAATTAGAGGATAAAATAAATCAACCCAGTATGCAAGCCAAATCTCAATCTCGACCTATGATAGTCTCGAGGTGTGATAATAGGAACTACAAATAATAAAGCAACTCTGATGAATAATAAGTGGAATAGCAAGAAAGTAATGAACGTGTAATTTCTTATCACTGAACAGTGATGCCTACAAACGAGTGAGATCCCTCTTTATATAAGAGAGGAGTCCTAAATAAGGTATACTTCTAATTATAATAGGAAATCATATTTGATAACTGATTAGCCGATCAATCCATTCCGAAATTCACGCCATGGCCTTCAGTACGTTGCGGGAATTTCACTTTTTCCATTACTAAACTATACTGGTATCATCTCGAAGTGCGCCTTCTTTTGACCTCGATAAGTGATATCAACCTCGATCTTGGAAAGGAACATCGACCTCGAATATGACGTCCTGGTCTTCCGACGCGGTATCGCTTTTTCCATCAAAGGACGAAATCGGGTAGCCCCGATTTTCACCGTATACAAATAGTTCCCTCCTTTCTTAATATAAAATAAAAAGAAATGACTTGAGCCTCGATTTTCAGAGACCCTGATAATGACGTCATACTCGTAACATAAGCGGTCGAGATAACAGGAACGTCCCGTCGGTACAGTTCCCCAAATCATTAATGACTGTAAGTCGGTGGTCGACCACTAGCGCCACCGAACCGTCGCCCTGAATCTATAAATACATGTTCTTTATTTGAATTAAAACTTTACTTCCATCTTCACCAAGTTTTTCTAAGTCTTTTCCTCTTTCCCTATCTTCTCTTTCACCGTCCATTGAGTCAATTTCGTTAGTACCAAAACTGAATATCGCCTCTTTCTGCTTCATATGATCTGAATCAATGGAGAAAACCTCCAAAACCGTCCTACAAAAGGAGAAAGCTTCTTCTTCTTTCCAGCTAGCCGATGACAAAATGCCGGTGGAACCGCTCCCTCACGAGTACGTTCCCGGACCTTGTATCTTAAAAATGATTTCAAAGTCGAGAACCCTTCATCGGTCTCTATTCAGTGTGAATGTGTATAGAGGTATATTTGCTTGTTAACGGTAAAACAACTCGAGGCTGTGAAGTAAGACTACAACTGGGGAGGGGGGGGGGCATGGTTGAGGTACAAATACGAGCTCCCAAAGAAAGTATCACCACTTACGTGGAGGGGTTTCTAAGTGTCTATACTTACCCCTCACATTGGGTCCTCTTGACCCAGTTATCGTTGACTTTTGCAAGACGTATCAAGTTACTGTCGGCCAGGTCCATCCCTCATTCTGACGCGTAGTGATCATGCTCTGCTTTTTCTGCTGCTATTCCAGCCATCTCAAGGCTTGGTCTCCTTGCGCAGCATGCCAGTTCCAAGGTAGATCAGCTCTTGAAGATCTTCCCTAACCTTATCAAACAAGCTCTGACTCCTATGCAATCCTCAGTGAAAGCTCTCCAAAAACAACAATTAGTGTATGGGGATCGTTTGTAACAACTTGAATTAAGGGTTGGACAGATAAAGCGTGGTGAGGTTAGTGGGTTGCTGGGCTCAGGGAGGAGGTTGCTTTTATGAAGACCAAGCTCCAAAAGATGCAGAACTTGGAGTTCGATCTATCATCCCTCCTACCCAAAGATGGTGAGCAGGGAGCAGGCACTACAACACCAAACTTGGGTCTTGATTTCACTACCTTGATGTCATACATTTCACCTCAGACAGCCGGGACTCCCCAGCCTCCAACTCCTTCTGTACGTATTGAAATTCCCGATAAGGAGGTTTTCAGACGATCTACTAAGTCTGATGATGAGGAGGCAGATGAGGGTGATGATGAGGAGAGTTTAGGGTTCTTGGACGATGATGGCCCTCAAGAGAAGGGCAAGCAGATTATTACTCCGACAGTTGAGGAAATGGAGCAAGCAGAACATCAAATAGTAATTGAATATTCGCTAGCATATTTTGATGGCCCTACAGTTCCATCAAGCACTCAGCCATTAGTGGGCGAGGCTAGCAACTCACAGGTCCCAGCTCCAGCTCTGGACCAGCCAGAGATCCCTCCTGCAGTCGAGGTCCCTCCTCAGGCCAAGCTCCCATCGGTCCCAGCTTCAACATCAGAGGGTGACCCCACCATCACTTAGCAAGATACTGACTCCCACAACGCTTAGTGCGTCTCAGGGAGCCCCTTACACTCTATTTTTTGTTCTTATGCATTGGGGACAATGCTTGCTATTCAGTTGGGGGTGGTATTCTTGTTTGTACTCTTTTGTGACATTAGCAAATATTGTACATATGTATGCCTTTATGTTATAAACAAACTTATGTACTCATGTGTATTTTGTGATTTTGTATATATTAGTGCTTTGTGATCTCTGTACATAGGTTATGTTATCCTTGTCCATCTCTAGTGTTTAGCAATAAATGGCCCTTGGTTTTTCTTTTCTAGATTCTTTTTCAAGGGTGTAATAGTAGAACCAGGATATTAGAATGAAATATATTGACTGATTTGGAGTAAGTGCCTAGTCTCAAGCATGTGTATCTGTACATAGAATATACCCTTACATAATAATAATAATAATAATAATAATAATAATAATAACAATAATAATAATAATAAAAAGAGATCAACTATGTGAACTTAAGCTTCGCTCTTTGACTCCATGTCTACCTAGAGTTATACTTTATATATGATGAAAGCTTTGAGCTGCCAAATGTTGACTCGAGGGCTTCAAACAATGTGAGCCAAACAGTTTGTATGCCATGTGTGTGAGTTCTTTGTGTAAATATTTCTTGTGTTTGCTTCTGTCGTCTAGAACTTGCCCGGTTATTTTTTCGATGCTTATAATAATTATACTTGGTTGGAGAGATGACCTTAAGAAGTCATTGTAATTTTTGGAAAATCAGTTAGCCTTTTAAAGCCACCCATTGTGCAGTTAATATCCCTAGTCACCCCATTTGAGCTTTTAACATTTTCTTTGGCTAGCTCATTACAAACATTTTCCTTTTGTAAAATAATTCCCTCTTTTGAATCCGTCCCTCCTTGAGCATTAAGAATGAAGCTAAAAGCCTAAATTGGGGGTGTGGTGTCAGAGTAAAAATTGATAAGGTTGTACATTGAGTATATGATCATATACCTCAAAGTGTTTGTATTAAATTCCAAAAAGAAAAAAGAAAAAAAAATTGTATATAAAAAACAAGAAAAAAAGAAGAAGAGGTATTTGTACGTATATAAAGTATGGAGTCTTGAAGAAAACTAAATAGGTATTTGTAGTGGTTCTATAGTAGTAACTAGATGCCAATGAGGCTATATGGGTTGAAGGGAAACAAAGCACAAAAAAATGATAAATGTGAGTAGTTTTCAAGGAGGATGAGGTCACTTGTATCCAAATGCTTATGCGACCCTTCCCTAAACCTACAATCTTAAAAAGTCCTTATGGGATCTCCAACCGACCGTTCTTAGAAATAAGCGGTGAATTAAATTAAGGATAAGCCTATGATATGGTATGTTATAATACTTGAAACTCTTTTCTACGAGTGAGTGTATTTGCGAATTCGTTCCTTTTTGTTATCATTGTAAATATTGTGATTTTGGGACTTCCTTTCTAGTGAGGGCACATCAACTGTGAGGTTGAACAAAAGTTGAGTTTTTGAGTCAAATGCAAGTGCACTTAACTGAGAGTAGCATTTTGTTACACTGTCTGAGGCTCAAAGTTTCACAAGTTGATTACTTTTCCTTATATATATTGATGGTTCAGGAAGGGTAAAACAATCGAAGATGTATGCTTGAAGTACTAACAACAAACATCGTCCATGGTCACTATTACATCATGTCTTGTAAATAGAGTCTAGAATACGATAGTGTTGTTTGAAGTTTCTTGAGGACAAGCAAGAGTTTAAGTTGAGGTGTTGATGTGCCGGAGAATTTAGGCACATTTCAATACAAATTGCATAGATTTTACCTTGTTTTGAATGCAATTATCTCCTTTACTTATGCAATTTTAGTGTTTTGCAGTACATTAGGTCTAAGGACCCAAAAGCATGGAAATGAAAGAAAAAAGCATCAAAAAGACAAGAAAAGAGCAAAAAGGCATCGCAATTGTGGAAATGCTATCGTAAAACCCACATGCGAGTCACATATTTTACACCAAAATCGCAGACCAAAACAGATTGTTGGGCAAAATTCAACGTCAAGAAAGCAGTCCTATCTGTGATCGCATTACTTGTTTGCTAGCCGAAAAATTTACCACAAACCAAACATGAAGTCTATTGAGGAAAAAAATGCGATGCAAAATGTGGTCGCATTTTTGCAATGCGAACCGCAAACCATAAATGCGGTGAAGGCCTGGAAACTAGGGTTTCAATTTGCGATGGCAATGTCAAGAATGCGGACCGCATGTCTGCTATGCGACAGAAATGTGGTCGCATATTCAACCTGAAATGGAATTTTTGTTCTATTTTCTCCCGATTTTTGGTACACTATAAATAGATTTATTAGGTTTTTGTGGGCTGATCTGGTCGGAATTTGGGATCTAGAATACAAGACTTAAATATTCTTCACTTTTAGAAGCTTTTTGTTGAAGAATCTTTCACTTTGTAAGCTTTATGATATTAAATATTCTCTTCATTTTGTATTTTAGCATGAGTAGCTTACCTTAAATACTAAGGTTGTGGACCCTAAATTGAGTGTAATATTAATGGGTGTTTACCATTGAATATATATATAATGGTTAGTTAATGTTTATTCCTCATTCTTCATTTATTGTTGGTGGATGCAAACATTAATAAGTGCCATTAAATTCTTGCTTTGCTTGGGAAATTGGGTTTGAATTTGGTACGAGTAAATATCAAAGACTCAAGGTGTTGACCCTTCTTTAATAGAATCACTTAGGAATAAGTGAGTTTTATTTGGCATACAATGATTGTTCTTAATTGCAACTCTTTTATAAAGAGGAAATACTACCCAATTATTGGAAAATATTGGGTAGTTAATTAGAAGTCATCTGCACATCATAAATGACCTTCCATAAGAAATATATCATATAACACCGGTAGATTACATTTCATTGAAGGGGACACAACCTTGATTTCTTTAATCTAATTAATTACATTCTAAATCTCAGCATTAGTTATTTCTTCAAATCGCAATTACACCATACTCTTGTTACAATTAAACGGATAGAATTAAGATTTAAGTCAAGTGATACACTAATCAAGTTACTTTTCACACCTATTCCCTGTGGGATTTGACCCAACCTTGTTGGGTTATTATATTTGACACCGACCGCCTTATACTATTTATTTAAGTGTAATTTGAGCGAATCATTCAACCACACCCATAGAAAAAGGTCCCATTTTGCTTAGGTTTTTAGAATCTTGCATTTTTTTCCTTTATGTTCATCTTTGTACTTCATCCATGAAATTTAATTTTTATCTTGCATCTAATTTTGGTGATCATGCTTAAAAATATGAAGGAAATGTGAATTTTGGAGAGAAAGAATTATTATTTATTAAAATTTTTAATTTTTATATACGCTTGGCTAGTTTGGTAAGTATGTGACTAATAATTAGAGGCTGGTAAGTTTGAACTTATTTTGGATATTTTTTTAAGAATCCAAAATACGTATAATAGAAACAATCAGAATGACATACTGCTGATAAGTATAGGTGGCTCAAGCACATGTGTAGCCTAAAGCCAAATGTGACGCCTAAACTTTTAATATATATATATATATATATATATATATATATATATATATATATATATATATATATATATATATATATATATATGAAAGCTACTTTTTGGATTTTTGAGACGTAAAGTTGTTAATAATATTTTTATAATTAATTTTTTTAAATAATTTCTTTACAACTAATATAGCCAACCTATTTAATCTTGTTGAGGCATTATTGCTCTTAGCTAAGATTTTATTAATTTTAATTCTGAAAAATTTCTTTCGCTGTTATATGAACTGTTAGCATTATTCTATAAGCAATATTTTCTGCTTCTACTATTTCCCTTATCAAATTAATTTCAATTCATACATTAACTATTCACATTGCCCATATTTAAGTAAGCCAAATTGTTACTTTATTTCACGCAATTAAAAGATTTTTTTCCTTTTTATATGAAAAAGTCTACTTTTGTACTAAAAGACTAAAATATATTTTATCCTTAAATACCGATAAACCTATTATTTTTAAAAATTGGGCCTCCATATTTGGGGGGCTAATACATAAGCCTTATTAGAGTCGGCCCTGGCGGTAGAATTCCATTGGGAGAAATTAAAAAATAGCTAGATTTATCAGTAGTCATTAAAAAATAGTCATCGTTTCCAAAATAATCGAAATTTAACCATTTTTCATGTAAAGATAAATTTGAACGAACACACTGTTTAAAATCCGGAAAAATACTCCAGTATAATATACAGGAACTCCAATCTAATATACTGAATTTTTAGTATAATATACCGGTCCAACATAGTATACTGATGTTTGGAGTACTGGTCCGAAAACTGACTAGACAATACTATTTTACTCAGCCCATTTGAGTTAAGTGGAAACCTTTTTGCATTGCATGCTAACTAATACTTAACAATTTATTTATTCGGTGGGTCAAGAGATAATTGCCAGGCAAACTGTATCAGTATAAAATAAATTTATTTATTTATGTAGGTTTATTTGACAAGTTGGGTTTCATTGTGGGTTTCGATTTGATACAAAATAAGGTTGTAGGACCAATAAACATTCAAGTTCAGGTATGGCCCAATCATTAATTACAACAAGCAATGGATCATTTTCTTTTTCTTTAATTTTCTTTAAGGTGACAATAATCATAACGTATTGTTCCTCCTGTGACATAACTAACTAGGAAATAGAAATATTTAACTGAACAACAGTGACCAAATTATGACTTTGTGACTAGTTGATCACTGTAATGTCCTCTTGGCTACACTATTGCTAGATGAATTTAGCAGCAGGAAAGTCGTTTTCCGATTTCTCATATCATGGGCAATTAGCCAGTAGCCACTTATGATTAATTATCAAGGAGATTGAGTTTTGAGGAGTGAAAGTTATCTCGTAATATTTGATCTTCTAAATCAAAATGGTCTAAATATTAATGTTTTGAAACATGTTTGATTTAACCGGCGAATGCAGAATTCACACCGAAAAGCTTTAATATATATATATATATATATATATATATATATATATATATATATATATATATATATATATATATATATATATACGGTTTTTGGATTAGGGGGTTAACCGTACGCCTTTTCGCCCCTCTAGTGGTGCACCTTATGGATTCAACGAAACACTTGGTCACAATTATCCTCAAACTAAAATAAAAAAATTAAAGGACCAGGAGTGCAAAAATGAGAACTTTAAGTAGAAAATCGAGTTTTTACTCTAGAACATAGTGTACATATATAGTAACATGGTGAGCGTGTATGTACGAATGTATCAGACAGCAAGTGAATATTACCTCAGTTCTAATTTACGTGAACATATGTGACTGAATACATAGTTTAAGAAAAAATAAAAATTTTTGAAATTTGTAGTCCTAAATAAATCAAAAAAAGGTTCAGAGTATTTGTATAGCTATAAAAACTTCTCATTAAAGGTAGAATTGGAAGTTTAAACTAATTTGTTTCCGAATTTAGAAATGAGTCATTCTTTTTGGAACGTACCAAAAATGAAATAGGTTCACATAAACTGAGACAGATGTAATAATGAATAGTGATCCTTCCATTTTGTTTTCCTTATAATTATTGACGATTTCAACAAGGCGATAGAAAGGTGAATATATATAGCATGTGCTTGCCAATTTTCGGAATGGTAAATAAAAAATAGCTAGCGTTTGTAAAATTATTAAAAAATAGCTATTATTTGGCTGCAACACAGAAAATTCTAGCATAATATCTTATAAATTGGTGAACCTGTGTATAAACTACCAATATATTATGCTGGAACTCCAGCATCCGTAAAGTTCCAACATAATATACTGGACATTGGAGCACATGTGTATGAGCTTCCGATATAATATGCTGGAACTCCATTATATTATGCTGGAACTCTAGTATATAATGATGGGAGTCTAGTATATTATGTTGGAACTCCAGTATATTATGATGAGGATCCAGTATATTATGTTGGAACTCCAGTATATTAAACTAGAAGTTCACATGTAAGAAATTTGAACTCTAGTATATTATGCTGGAATATTTTTTAGATTTTGAATAATGTTTTTGTTTAAATTTATCTTTATATGAAAAATAACTAAATTTTAATTACTTTTAAAATTATGACTATTTCTCAATTAGTCCTCGCAAATTTTGCTATTTTTGTATTTCATCCGGTAATTAAAAACTGCACGAGTTATTCATAGCACGCATGTAGCCTTAGCCTTGTCACTTCTTTTTTCACATAATTAATACAGTAAGAAAGTAAGTCCACCATTAGCAGTGTTACTTTAATTTTTTGGTTTTTAGTACTTATTGAGATTGAACCTCATGACATTATGATTTTATTTGTAACTTCTTGGTCGCTAAGCTTTTTTTTTTTTTCTTAATGAGGTGTATATGTTCAAAAATAAAAATATTAGACCCATTTTAAATTCTTTAAACTCCCTAAATTTTTTTTCTCTTTCCCTTCGTTCAGCCCTTCGATCCCTTAACTTATTTTGCCTCGTCCTTGGACATTCCTAATGATTTCAGGCTCTGAGTCTGAATCATTATAGAAGTAAGTCCTGCAACGACGTACCCTTCTACGTTGTCCTCTTCCTTGACCTTGAAAACTTCCATTTGGAGTAATTCGAACTTGTCCGTGTTCAGCCATATGAATGGCTACAACCATTTAATGTGACAACATATATCACAATTACTTATTGAAGGATAATAAGGGATTAGAACTAAACTTATTTTTTTTTATTTGAGAGGAGGCAAAATATAGGACAAATTTACTCTTATCTTACATAGATATAGGCTATAATAGTAGACTAAAACAATTAGAATTTTGAACTAAAATGTGAATTTAAAAAGCACCAAGAAAATGATTGTATATGTTAATAAAAATAAGAGTGCAATCGTACGTTGAGAGATAAGGAATGGAATGAATGCAGCGTAATCTTATCCATGATGCTGTCTGTGAATATTAAATGCAAGTATGGTTGGTACCTAATTGATAACAGGGTTTGTTAATGTGTTAAAAGAAAAGCAATTGATATGATCATACCAAGTTGTAAAGACATTAGCTTTTCAACTAGTCCCCTTTTGTTTGTTTAACTTCTCTTCTTGTGTTCTTCCTTCTTTTTCAACCAATATAAAGCTTTTGGCCACCTTCATATATATATATATATATATGGGTCCTCTCTTATCATAAATATCATGATATAAGAAGGGGTTTTACAAACTGACCATAAAGCTAACAAATTTTGTTCGGCACAAAAAAGAAGCAAGTAGCATGAGAAAAGGGTCAAGAAAAATGTGGTGGGTGGTGCCATGTACAAGTAGAAAGAGCTTGAGGACTGAATCAAGAATGAATATTGAAGAGATACTGAAGATGAAGCTTGACACTATAAAAGAAGAACCAGAAATTTCATGTGATGAAAATTATGGAAAGCTATCGAAGATTCATCGAAGCAATACTATGGCCAAGAAAGTGAAGAAGATTCATTTCAAAGTGAAGATGGGGGAAATATTTACGCCTCAATTCAGCCTTAGAGAATCTTATGTTATGTTCATCACTGGATTGGGTTCCAAACGTGTGTTGAATAGTCTTCCTCAATATTAACCACAAACGCCGCCTATATGATCACTCAAGATTCAAGACTCAAGCCACTGTTTTACGGTTTGAGTGGGTGGATAACACAGGGGCGGCTTTTGGGTAAAGCTGATAAAGCACATGCTTTAGGCCCCAATTTTAGGGGGGCCCCAATTTTTTAATTTATAAAAAAAAAAAAAATTTAAAATAAACATTTTTCAAGGTTCAGATTTTGTATAAAAGAAGAAGATTATTGTGGGCCCAAAAATCTAAAAAATCTGGCCATTTTTCTCTTTTTTTCATGATTTTTACCTTTTTTTCAACGTTCAAATTTTTCCTTCTTGGTCCTTTCCCACTTTAATACCTTTCTCACAAAACACAAATATTACATTGTTATCATTTTTTTCCCTTCAACTTCAAGACAACCCTCTTCACCTCTTGGCTCTTGCAATATTCAAGGATAGAAAAAGTTGAAAGATTATTGTTTGTGCTATGAGATACCAAGCATTGCATAGCAACAACTATTTATTTTCAGATCAAGTTATTGAATTAGGTTTTTCTATTCTAATTTTTAGTATTCTTTTTCTTCTAAATTAATTTTCTTGATATCTTTATTATATAGGTATATATTGTCCTTTTAATATTTATTAAAACTCAAATATGTCAAATAGAAAGTATGATTCCGGTTATTCAAAACTTAAAAAAAAAAGAAGAGTTGAATCTTTAATACAATCCCAAAGAGGAGCCATTGATAAATTTTTAACAAACAATAAAAATACTAAATCAAATATTATAGGAGAATGCTCTCAAGATGAACAAATCACTAACCTAGTTGAGTTAGATGATAACACTATCCAAGAAGAAGAGGAGGAAACTAATGAGAAATTTGATATTAATCCTCAAGAAAACCAAGAATTTATAAATGACCCAAATAATTGTATTCCTAAAAATATTTATGATCCTAGTCAATGGAGTAAAATTGATACAAAGTTGAGGGATTTATTAGTTGAAAAGGGACCAATTAAATTTAGTGACATAGATTTTCCAAATGATAATTTGTTAAGACATTTTTCTAATGCCCATTATTTTAAAAAATTGGCAAATGGTGAAAGACATGAAAGACGATGGTTAGTTTATTCTAAAGACTTGGATAAAGTATTTTGTTTTTGTTGTAAGTTGTTTAATACAACTTCTAGTATTAGTAACAGTAAACTAGTGAATGAAGGTTGTAGAGACTGGAGAAACCTTAGTGCCAAGCTTAAAGCTCATGAAACATCAAATGAGCATATTATTAATATGGGTGCTTGGCTTGATTTAGAATTGAGATTGAAGGAAAATAAAACAATTGATAAAGATGTTCAAGATCAAATCAATAGAGATAGAGAGCATTGGAAAAATGTATTGTCAAGAATTATTGCCGTGATAAAAACTCTTGGGAAAAATAATTTGGCATTTAGAGGAAAAAATGAGAAGATTTATCAAGAAAGTAACGGAAACTTTTTAAGTCTAATTGAAATGATTGCAGAATTTGATCCGATCATGCAAGAGCATATTCGGCGAATTAAACATGATGAAGTTCATAATCATTATCTTGGACATAATATTCAAAATGAATTGATAAATTTGTTGGCAAGTGAAATTAAGAATAAAATTATTACAAAAATTATAGAAACAAAGTATTTCTCAATCATACTTGATTGCACTCCAGATACTAGTCATCAAGAACAAATGTCTTTTATATTGCGAAGTGTGGACATTTCAGCAACTCCAACAAAAATTACTGAATATTTTTTAGAATTCTTAAAAGTTTATGATACAAGTGGAAAAGGTCTTTTTGAAGTTATTATAGATGAGATAAAAAATATTGGACTTGATATTGATAATCTAAGAGGACAGGGATATGATAATGGATCCAATATGAAAGGGAAACACCAAGGATTGCAAAAAAGACTTCTAGATATAAATCCTAGATCATTTTATACACCATGTGGTTGTCATAATTTAAATTTAGTACTTTGTGACATGGCTAATTCTTGCACAAAGGCTATATCATTCTTTGGAGTGGTTCAACGAATATATTCACTATTTTCTTCTTCTACTAAAAGATGGAAAATTTTAAAAGATAGTGTACCTAGTCTAACTCTTAAATCATTGTCACAAACACGATGGGAAAGTCGTATTGAAAGTATTAAAGCAATAAGATTTCAAACTCCACAAATAAGAGATGCATTATTGAAATTAGTAGAAGTTAGTGAAGATCCAAAAACCAAAAGTGAAGCTAGTTGTTTAGCAACATACGAGCTTGAAAATTTTGAGTTTTTATTAGGTATGACTATTTGGTATGATATATTATTTGCGGTTAATTCAGTTAGCAAAACTTTACAATCAAAAGATATGCATATTGATGTTGCCATAGATCAATTAAGAGGTTTGATTTCCTTTTTTCAAAACTATAGAGAAGAAGGATTTGTAACTGCTATGGTTTCTGCTAAGGAAATTGCATCTGAGATGAATATAGAACCTAAGTTTCGTAGTAAACGGGTAATATATAGAAAAAAATAATTTGATGAGAATATTGACAACGAAATCACTATGTCTCTTGAAGAATGTTTTAGAGTAGATTACTTTTTATACATAATAGACCAAGCTATTTTTTCTCTCCAAAATAGATTTGAACAATTCGAAACCTATGAAAATATTTTTGGTTTCCTTTTTAGTGGTAAAAAATTACGATCACTAGATGATGAGAATTTAAAAAAATATTGTCTCAACCTTGAATGTTCTTTAAAACATAATAATCAATCTGATATTGATGGTTTAGACTTATTTTCTGAATTGAAAGTGTTACGAGAAATTGTACAAGTAGATAATAATACTCTAGTCGATATCCTCAATCAGATAAAAAGACTTGATTCCTTTCCAAATGCATATATTGCTTATAGAATAATGTTAACAGTTCCGGTAACAGTTGCCTCAGCGGAGAGAAGTTTTTCAAAATTAAAATTAATAAAATCTTATTTAAGATCAACAATGTCTCAAGAGAGGTTGAATGAATTAGCTATATTGTCAGTTGAAAAGGAATTGTTAGAAGAAATTGATTATAAAACAGTTATTCATACCTTTGCATCTCAAAAGACAAGGAAAATAAACTTCAAATAAAAAATATATATAAATTTTTTTTAAGAAAAAAATTAAGGCCTCAATTTGAAGTTTAGCTTTAGGCCCCCGATAGTATTGAGCCGCCCCTGGGATAACATAATTTGAGTACTTTAATTTGCTTGGTATTTCTCTGTAAATATTGATCTGTAAATTACTGCTGTCTTTAACATTATCAACATCAAGTACCTTTCTACTTATTTTTAGCTCTTTCCCAACCCTCTCGGATCTTTGCTAGGATATGTTATTCTGCATTTTAGCTTAGTTCTGGTTTCAACTAAGATATTCTTATGCATAGTCTCTTGTTACACAGTAACAAAGGCAAACAGCCTAAACCATGACATCTTTACCCTCACAAGTCACAAGCCCCCTCCCCCTCCCCCAAAAAAAAAAAAAAAAAAAACACACACACATATATATATATATATAATATTTTATTATAACAGCATGAATATTCATGCTAAATATTTCACGACATAGAAATTCCTAAAATATTGATCAACTTTTCTACCATTAAAATTTTAAATTAAACCGA
The DNA here is from genome assembly GCA_032618575.1 of Nicotiana noctiflora. Lineage (NCBI taxonomy): Eukaryota > Viridiplantae > Streptophyta > Magnoliopsida > Solanales > Solanaceae > Nicotiana > Nicotiana noctiflora. The sequence goes on along the minus strand of JASVEL010010527.1, from coordinate 18,580 downwards.
AGTAAAATTATAATTATCTAAACCTAATATGCATCCTTCCCTTGAGATCCCCACTTGGACAACAACACCGGAAACATAATATGGTTTGTTATTTGTATGTACATATTCCAATTCAATAATATTTCTAACCTCCTACCTAACGAAGGCATTAAGAGTAGTCGTAATCTAATATTAATTGACAAGACAATTCATATTCTTTTGAAGCTCCAATTCAAGTTGTCCCGCAACAAAACGAAAGTCATCCGCTTCAATGCTTGTTGCTTCAGATCATCAATGGGGTCTCTTCGAAAATGAAGGTTGTGTTTGGTATGAAGGAAAATATTTTTTGGAAAATGTTTTCCAATTTTTCCATGTTTGGTTGGCTTAAATGTTTTGGAAAACATTTTCCTTATCAATTCATTTTCCTCCAATTGGAGGAAAATGTTTTTCTTATCAAAAAAAGGGAAAACATTTTCCAAAGCTCCTTCTCAACCTTTATCACCCTCACCAATCCACCACACCCCCTCCCCAAAAAAAGTTTTTTTTTTAAATTTCAGTTTTTCCATCCACCCTACTACCCCTCCACCACCACCCACCGAAAAAAAATATTTTTTTACCTTAATTTTTTTTTTTGCAATTTCAAATTTCCGTTTTTTTTATTTTTCTGCACCACGCAGCCCCCACTCCTCTACCCTACCCCCTTTCCCCGAAAAAAAAATGTATTTTTTTTACTTTAAATTTTTTTTGTAATTTTAAATTTCTATTTTTTTATTTTTCTACACCACCCAGCCCCCACCCTAACCCCTACCCCCTACCCCCTATCCCCAAAAATCATTTTTTTACCTCAATTTTTTTTTTTGTAATTATTTCTTCTTTTTATTTTTCTGCACTGCCCATCTCCTATCCCCCCACAAAAAAAGTATTTTTTTACCTCAATTTTTTTTTTGAAATTTTAAATTTCTATTTTTTTTTCGTTTTACTACCCCCAGCCCCGCTCCCACCCTCTGTCCCCCACTAAAATTAAAATATATTTTTCAGTTTTTAATTTTATTATTTATCGATTTAAAGACTCAAAATTTTACAAGTTCCAAAATTATGAGTTTGGAGGGTTATGTGTTTGGAAGTTTACGGGTCTAAAATTATAAAGTTTACGGGTTCGAAAATATGCGATTTTTGCGTTAAAAAGTAAAGCATCACCACTAATTCCTTTAGATTGTGTCAATTTTTAGGGACTTAGGGAAGGGGTGGAGGAGGGGTGGGGGGAGGTGGGAAGGGAGGGGTGAGAAGAGTTGCATAAAAAATATTTTTCTAAAACTAACTATTTTCTACTCTCTAACCAAACAATAGAAAATATTTTCCGGAAAATGTTTTCCACTTACCAACCAAACAAGAGAAAATAAGTGATAAAACCACTTATTTTCCATGAAAACATTTTCTAGGAAAACATTTTCCATGGAAAACATTTTCCTTCGTACCAAACACACCCGAAATGTTAGTTTGTTTAATTTTCTTTCAACAGCGAAGGCCGAAAATATTTTTATAGAACATATTAGACTACCTCACTGGTAAACCATACTGAAGTTGAATTAATTCAATACGTGATCCATTTAGCTAAATATGAGTGAGCTTATTAGCTAGCCTTTAATTGTAGATTTTTTTACTAGCTTGCTTAATTTTTTTTTTCCTTTTTAATGCCTTTTTTGTTTATTATTTTACTTTGAATTTGTGCTTATTTAAAGTTCGTACATATTAGTTACCTTCTTATACGTTGTATTGTCATGAGCCAAAATTTCTCCGCAGAGCCGTGATGGCACGTAGACTCTAAAACAAGGTAAACCTAACATTAACAGAAATAACAACAATATTTGTTAACATAGAACAATTTTGAAATAGAAATCTCTACACAATTTACAATCCCAAAACCGGTAGTACAAGCCATAAGCCTTTGTAAGAGTAGTTATACATAATGAATACATCACTGTTCCGGAACAAAAGAAAACAATAGAAATAAAAACAATAGAAGGTGACGTCGGTGCATACGAACGCTCAGCAGGTGTACCTTGAAGTCTCCATCTACACCAAGCATAAGTCTCAAAACCAACCAGATCCAGAGTACCTGGTTCTATACAAAAAAATATGTAGAAGTGTAGTATTAGTACACCACGGTGGTATCGAGTAAGTATCAAGCCTAACCTTGGTAGAGCAATGACGAGGCTATGTCAAGACACTACCGAATATATAACTTGCAGGATATGACTTAAATCTAACAAGAGAGGACTATTAGAGTAATAACAATAGTAGAAGGATATCAAATTGCAAGCAATATTGAAGATAAGAGGAAAACCCGAATGACAGTGAAAATTATCTAAGTAACTAAACAACAACATAGTTGGGGTCCAGATGAAGCATAAATGAGTTCAAGTAGGGAAAACGATGTTAACTCAACCAATTGAATCATTTCTAATACACAATTCCAACAACCCCAATCCTCGTAATCTCATATCATAATCACAATTTTCAAATCTTTAACACACATGGCACCTCGTGCCCACATGTTTCCATTTCACTTTGCACTACAAAATCCACGTGCTACTTAGTATATAATATCCGTGTCACATGTTGTCACACCTCCTTTTTCACAACACCCTAGGAAGGGGTATAGATGAGTTTTTTCAATTAAAGAATAATCGAAATGAGATTTATTTATTAAAATTTAGAGTCGCCACATGGGAGATTTATGGTGTCCCAAGTCACCGGTTTAAAATCCTGAATCGAGGAAAAGGATGACTTTGTTTAACAGTCTACGAACCAGAAATTTGAGTAAGGAATTCTATTAAACCGGGAGAATGTATTAGATCCTTGATGATAGGCTAAAATTACGTATTTTAGTCGATTATTATACTCTAATTTACTGTACTTTAGTTGAGTTTGCGCTTTAATCGCTAGTATTTTGCACTAACAGTGTGTTTTATGCCCTGTAGGAGTGATTCTAAGCTATATAAATGCTATGGAATGAATTCAATTGATTTGGGGCTTTGACGTCTGATTAAAAGCCCAAGGAATTAAGTCGTGGTCATATTTGGGGGTCAAATTTGATAATTAAGTACGAACGAAGACTTGAGGAGGCATATTGCGCACTGTCTAGTAAAATAGACATAATATTTTCTTCAGAACTCCATTTGGGCTCCACAATATATTATTGGAAATCTAACTCAAAGGTCTACAACTTTTATGTTTTACGTTTTATCAAATTCCAAACAAAACAGGAGAAAACCGCGGTTACGGTAGGACCGCAATAGAAAATCAGAGAGTTTGTCTGACCGCGGTCCTACCGCGTTTTGGCCACGGCCGCGCCTCTCCGGGCGTAAAAAAGAAGCCCTATTTCATCCGAGACAAGTTTATTCGGCCTTACACTATTCCAACTTGTATAAAAGGGGTCCTAAACCTATTTTTAAGAGAAGGGGACATATTTTGGACACAAATTAGACCTAAGGAGGCAAGAACACATTGAGAGCAACGTAGAGAATTCTTCGACAAGTTTTTCCTTCCTCTTCACATTTTTCATTGTTGGTTATGACTTTTGATATTGTAGTTTTACATACTATTATGAATAGATAATTTGTTCTCTAAGGTTTTGGTGAAACCCGTTGGGGAAGACTTGGATTTATTAATATAGTTTTGAGTTGGTTGTTAATCTCTATTTGTTCAACTACATTTTAATTTTGGGTAATTAAAAGGATCCTCAATTAGCTATTCCTATTTATTATGTATCTGCTTGAGAGAGAGTGAATACTTAGATAGTTGTTTGAAAAATATCACTCCCGGAGTATAGACGAGAGTCATAACCGAGGGTTTAGAGGTTGGATTAGAGATAACGATACCTCACGTGTAATCTAAGTGAACTGTAATGTGAATCTAGCTAGCGTAGCTTGAGAGAGTCCGTCTAGTAAATTATCATAATTGCTTGAGAGAGATTTATGGTAGCTGGAGAGTTCATGATTTAGAGGCAACTAAGTCATAGCTATAAGAAATATACAACCAAGGAAATTAAAAATGGGAGATACCATTACCTTAGACCTTTATTCCAATTATTTACAATCCAAGCATAGTTAGTTTTCAGCTGTTTATTTATTTTCAATCTTGTCTTCTTGGTGATATTAAACAGATACAACTAAGCCTTAGTTCTCTGTGGGATTTGACTCCGGACTTTTAGATCGGATTATATTTGCAGCGACCGCTTATCCTTTTTAGGACTAGAGTTGGGCATGATCAGCACTCCCGAGTTTTGTGAATATTTGCTAACATAGAACAATTTCGAAATAGAAATCTCTACTCAATTTACAATCCCAAAACCGATAGTACAAGTCATAAGCCTTTCTAGGAGTAGTTATACATAATGAATACATCACTGTTCTAGAACAAAAGGAAACTATGGAAATAAAAGCAATAGAAGGTGACGTCGGTGCCTACGAATGCTCAGCAGGTGTACCTTGAAGTCTCCAGCCACACTAAGCATAAGTCTCAAAACCAACCCGATCCAAAGTACCAGATTCTACATAAAAAGATATGCAGAAGTGTAGTATGAGTACACCATTGTAGTACCTAGTAACTATAAAGCCTAACATCGGTAGAGTAGTGACGAGGCTAGGTCAAGACACTACTGAATATATAACCTACAGGATATGACCTAAATCTAACAAGAGAAGACTATCAGAGTCATACCAATAGCAGAAGGATATCAAATGGCAAACAATAGTGACGATAAGAGGAAAACCCGAATGACAATGAACATTAACTTAGTAACTAAACAACAACATAGTTGGGGTCCGAATGAAGCATAAATAAGTTTAAGTAGGGAAAACGATGTTAACTCAATTAATTGAATCATTTCTAATACATAATTCCAACAACCCTAATCCTCGTAATCTCATATCATAATCACAATTTTCAAACCTTTAACACATATGGCACCTTGTGCCCACTTGTTTCCATCTCACTTTGCACAACAAAATCCACATGCTACTTAGTACATAATATCTGTGTAACATGTTGTCACACCTTCTTTTTCACTACACCCCCGGAAGGGGTATAAATGAGTTTTTTCCAATTGAAGGACAATCGAAACGGGATTTATTTATTAAAATTTAGAGTTTCCACTTGGGAGATTTATGGTGTCCTAAGTCACCGGTTTAAAATCCCGAATCGAGGAAAAGGATAACTTTATTTAACTGTCCGCGAACCAGAAATCCGAGTAAGGAATTCTGTTAACTCAGGAGAAGGTGTTAGGCACTCTCGAGTTTCGTAGTTCTAGCACGGTTTCTTAACTGTTATATTTGGCTTAGTTATCCGATTTTAGAACATTTTGAACCTATGCGCAAATTTTAACTTTTAACTGCTTTTATTCACTTTAAAGAAGATTGAACATCGTTTAAAACATGTCTTTGGATCGCGCCACATGAAATGCACCCATAATCCTAAACACATTTTATTCAATATTTGAAGTTTACTCATCACTTGTTTGAATAGCATAATACTTACAATTCCAAAATATTCTCACTCTCGAACTTACGTCGATTAACTTACGATAAAACTTTAACATATAAAAATATGAGGTGTAACAGATACATCTTGGTTAATATCTACATCGCATGCAGTAACTTATTTATGGATCACAGAGTAATTATCATTGAAGATAAAATGAATAGATTCATCTACACACAATGTACGTTTATTATCGTATTCCGCCTCTACTCTTCGAGCATCTTCTTCATCCTAAAAATGACGTTAAACAAACCTAGCAAGCCATTCAAAGCCCTCCTTACCTACGCTATTCCAGAATTCCACCGAGATCTCGTCTGGCTCAGTCGCTCTACCCCCTAATCCTACGCATAGCCCTTGCAACCTCCCCTGCTCGTATGCGTCTACAACACCCAAAATCTCGATGACGCCCCAAGTACTCCAACTCCCCCAACACAATGCTCCTATCTCCCTCTCCATTAAAGAGTTTGTGGAAGTAAGACTGCAATCTCTACCTCATTTGTGCCCCCTCTACTAAAACTCTACCCTCCTCGTCTTTATGCACCTCACTTGGTCCAGACCATAGGCCTTCCGTTCCCTCACCTTTGCCAGCCCGTACAACTTATTGTCCTTGCCTCCCCAATTTCTTCGTATAAATGACTAAACATTGCGGTCTTAGATGGAGTAACCGTCATCTCCGCCTCCTTCCTAGCCTTCTTATACCCCTCCATATTAGCCTTCTTTCACCCATCGTCTATACTCTCTACTAGCTTCAAATATGTTGCTTCCTTAGCTTCCACTTTTCCTTCAACCTCTTCTTTCCACCACCAATCCCCTTTACGGCCACCAAAAAATCTTTTGAAACCCCTTCAAAACCCCTAACACCTCTTTCGCCACCTCTCTAATACAATTTACTATCATAGACCACATACTAGTAAAGCAACACTTGAACGACGATAAATCGAACAATAGAAGAGAATTTACCAAAATAAATACTTCCTCTGTTCCAGTTTATGCGAACCTATTTTATTTTTGATCCGTTCCAAAAAGAATGACCCCTTTCTAAATTTGGCAACAATTTAGCTTAAACTTCAAATTCTACCCTTAATGAGAAGCTTTTATAACCAGATAAATACTCTAGGCCCCTTTTGCTTTGTTTAGGACCACAAATTCCAAAAGTGTTCATTTTTTCTTATACATGCGCAGTCAAATAGGTTCATATAAATTGGAACGGAGGGAGTACTAATATTTAATGTGGTTTGTTCAATTGACCTACTTCCACGACGGAGATGAGCAATCCACTATATGAAAGAGAGTACAAAATATCGAGAGAACAACCTCACAAAGAGGAAAACACAAATGACACACTAACATTTGTTTCGAAAAGTTCTTCTCGTAAACAAGATTCTCAAGCCATATATGGCTACATTGTGGATACTGCTGGATGAGAAGAAGGATCCTCAATTTATAAAAGTGCAAGTTTTTTTCCTTCTAGAAAAGGGATTAGCCAAATATGAAGTATTTAAAATTTTCTTCTAAAAGAAGGAAAACTCAACTATAGTAAATATGTTGCTCTTTTCTTGAAGAGATAAGAAAACCAAATATGGTAGAAAAATTAGGGCAAACACCTAACATATTCAATATGCACTTAGCGGCATTTTAGACGAGTTCGGGCAACATAGATACACTATTACTTACACAAATGCATACACATCCATTATCCATAGATATATAAACGTGTATGTATACGTTAATTTGTAATTGACAAATATGTGTCTACGTATATGTATCCGTACAAATTTACGAGACATTTAAATAGGTTTTGAAATCAATTTTCAAGTAGTACGTCTCAAGGTGCTGAAAATTATCTTCAGAGTGAGTGGCGTGTAGACATTCTTGAATATGTCAGCATGGATCCCTTGCCGTAGGTGTGATATTTGAATCCATAAATTCCGACAACTTGGCCTTGTGACTAGTATAGTGTCATTAATCATTTTCACCAAATAAATGGATTTGCTAGATTCTTTTGTTTCTGATATCGGAAACAAAAGGGTGTGGCTGCACAATGAGTCTTCACACTGCCTTGATTTTTTTGTCAGCCAGCATTCATGTTGACAACCTCTTTGCATTGTTTTCCACAATGTACTTCGATTTTGCCATCTCATACGTCAGATGCGAACAAGAAAACAATCTCTGATCAATCAAACCTTATTTATCACTCTGTGAATTTACTACCAAAAATTATGCAATTGCAACAATACATAGCTTGTATTCCTTCGAATTTGTGTAGTCTAAGTGTAACATAATTTACATATAAAGACATATTCAGAATTTAACTTTGATGAGTTCAACATTTAAAATCCTTAGTATTTAGTTAATTGTACATTAAAATATATGTCTAAAGTTCGATAAAAAAAATTAAGTTAAGATGACTCCCGTTTCCGCCTCTACAAACAGTATGCCTCTTGTAATGATATTGTTTTTTCCCCCGTGGTATGACTGTCCTAACACTCTCTTTAGATGGGTTGGGCTGCATTATATTACAGAACAAGTTGATCAAAATACAATTGATTTTGTTCTCTCCTCCTGAAGTGTTGTCAAAGTAAAAAGATATATAGTGACGTAAATATCATATATCAATGAATCATCCAAATAATACAAAATCATATCTTCTGATTCCATAACTTGACTACCAACATTGAAAAACTTCTTCCTCTACTTCTCTTTCTTACATGGGAGGATCAGTGTGTTGCGGAATAAGAAGAAGGTGTTTGACATGGAAAGCATTTTCATATATGTAGCAGCAGTATACACAAGAATTTTTTGTGAGCGATGTATATTATTTATTTAAAGAAGCGAATAACTGTAAATGATCATAAAGACTCTTTTCCACTTGTTTGAAGTTGCATCTGCCCTAGTCATCATAGGCAAATTTATGATTTAGGATTAATGGGTTCAATATTTGTTTGATGTTATTATATAATAGTTGTGAAAAGTTCAGTTGAACGTTGTTCGAAATAAATAACCTTTCCTAGCTAAATAGTCGGTCCATCAGGTCTAAATTTAAGACTAAGGCCTCATTTGTTTGCACTTAATGGAGGTCTGAATCTTAATCATTCAGATCTTAGACATTAAGTGCATTTGTTTTTAAACTCTGAATCTTATTTATTCAGAGCTTAATCATTAAGTGTGTTTGTTTTTTTTTACTTCACAACCACTTAATGGGTCTAAATAGGTCTGTATGATTAAGATCTATAACTGAGACTTAATTTCATTAAGATGCTATCACATATTTATTATTAACTGCCGCCACTGCCTACCATTATCAACTACCACCATGCCACCATCATTACCATACTCAACCACCACCACCGCCACCCCGTCCCCCTAACCACCACCACCACCACGCCACCGTCATCCTCAATCTTAGACTCCATTATCGACAATCCCTACCACTCCGACCACCATCATTCCCATCCACAATCAACACTCATCTGCCTCAACTATCACAACTGACACACATCATCACCATGAATAACTACAATCGACACTGCCTATCATTACAACATACCACCACCCACCCACCACCTTCCTCAATCACAACTACTACCACCACCTACCACCACCATCCTCAATCATAATTGCCACCCCTGCCAATCACTACTAGCTACTAGCATGAACCACTATCATCAACCAAAACTACCACCAACCACCGCCTCTAGTTGGCATTCACCTGTTAGCCATCACCACAACAACTATCATATTATAAAAAATTATATATTGTATTGATAGAACGGATAAGGGCCTAAAATGCCCCTCTAGTATAGGAAATAGGACATCAAATCCCTCCGTTAAAAGCTGGTCCCTTATATGCCCTTGCCATCTAAAAATGGGCTAAAAAATGCCCTTATACACTAATAAAAAAATATGTAAATCCACGTGGAATTACATTAAAACGTAAAAAGACATTTTAGACCCTTTTCGGATTGTACAAGGTCATATATGAGTCAATTATAGTAGTCAATTCTCAAGCACTTCACTCCATATCAGTTTACTCACACACCTATTTTAGACCAACAAACTAATTATCACATCAAGTAACTCAATTATAGACACAAACTAATTATCACACCAAGTAACTCAATCATAGATAGAAATATTCAAATGAATAGGAATGGCTCCATTGAATCCTTGCAAAAAAAAAAAAATCATTACATAATAAAACACAACAATTAAGTCATAATAACACTCACATTATATATCATTTCCCGCTAATGCAAAGAACATAACAAAACATCTCAATATCACACAAAAGAAAATCCACATCTTCTTTCGACATTTAGCATCACGTAGAGGTGAGTACTCTAAATCAACCACTTTCTTCATTAGAAAATTTCTTTTCAATTCCAAGGATTCTATTCCTCCATGATCGACGAGCATCATAACATTCTCAAGATCGGCAACTTTTCTTTGGAGTACATTTCTTTCACGGATTAGAGCTTCCTTCTCCTTCTTTAAATTGCATATGAGATTTGAAATTCTAGGAGCAAGCTCCTCATCTTGTCATTCCCAATAGGAACATTTTTCATCCTAAAACCAAAAAAAAAAAAAAATTACAATCAAATTGAAATAATTAAAAGAACCCATCAACAAATTTACATACCCCATGCTTAGGAAATTTGAAAAATCTTGTCCCAGCATTTAAAGGAGTCCACACCATAAAATAATTAGCAGCAAGTCCACAACGACACCTCCTAATCGATCCATTTAAGCTACTCGAACTTTGCGACATTGTCTTAGAGAAATCTCCAAAACAAACCGATAAAGATGAAAAACAATTAAACCTAAACTAGAACTCAACTCGAAATCGACAAGGTGACCCAATTAGTAGGAGAAATCAGACATCAATGAAGAGTCTAAAATATGTGTGTGAGTAAACTGATATAGAGTGAAGTGCTTGAGAATTAACTACTATAACTGACTCGTATATGACCTTGTAGAATCCGAAAAGGGTTTAAAATGACCTTCTACATTTTAATGTAATTCCACGTGGATTTACATATCTTTCATTAGTGGATAAGGGCATTTTGAGCCCATTTTTAGATGGCAAGGGCATATAAGGGACCAACTTTTAATGGAGGGCTTTGATGTCCAATTTTCTATAGTAGAGGGGCATTTTAGGCCCTTTTCCATTGATAGAATGTTAGATTCGTTAGTATTTCATTTGAATTTTATGTTTATTAATTTTCAAATAAAGATAAATTTTATACATTCAGATGTTAAAAATCAAACAGTCTTAATTATTTCTATTCAGATCTTAATACACATCTTACTATATTCAGATATGTATTCAGATTCAGATGTCTTAATCTTAATACACATCTTAATATTTAGATGTGTATTCAGATTCACACGTCTTAATCTTAAAAAAAACAAATGAGGCCTAAGTGCAGTTTATAATTAGGTCTAACTTTAAGCCTAACTGCAGTTTATATAGTGCGGTCACGGGGTCAACGTTTTGAGTTGACTTTTTACTTCTCTTTAAGGATTGCAACTTTATTGTTCAGTGTAGTTTCGTATAGTTGATATTGATGGTATGACGATGTTTTGGCTAGATTCGGCCCATTTAGAGTTGGATAATTGACGAAAAAGCTTATTAGTGGATTGAATTAAGTGTTTTGCCTAACTTTGTACGGAGAAAATTACCCAATTGGTAGTATTTTATGTTAATTGTGATATGTCGAAGTCGTGTATGCAAGATGATGAGTATGTGCACAGGTTTAACAGTGCACCCATACAATAGAAATCTTAGATCCGCATCTGGCCGCACATATCGACAGCCTACTGGTAAAGGAAGTTGACTGTCCCTCCGAAGCTGAAATAGGGAAAACTGCTAACACCTTTAAATTGCAGCAACATATATTTCATTTTCAATTTTAACTTGCTTTTCTATTCTAGTATTCACAAAAACTTATTTTACAAGAAAAAAATTGGAGTTCAACAGAAGAAAGCATGTCTTTTTATATATGCAAAACTCTTTCAGTAAATGCAGGGTAAGGTCCTATCGATCAAATGCATTTTACAGTTGAATGCGAGAGGATAGGAAGACCCCATTGACAAGAGAAAACAATAGCAGGGCATATCTCCTCCATCTTCATTCTTTTTATTATCTCCCCATAAATTCTTGCAATTTTTCTTGGCAATATTACCACTGAAAATGCCTTCCAATTCAACTTTCTTGAATTTGATAGCCTCAAACCTTTGAATCTTCCATAGCACTTTCTTGACTTTGTAACTTTTTCTTCAACACCATCAAGTCTTACATATCTTCTAATTCCATGACTTTGAGACTTATGAGACACCCTCTGAAACCCCATCTTTAATTGCTTAACTATATATTATCTTTAGGGAAGTATATACTGAAATATATATATGCATGAAACTTATATATGAGGCTATGAAGAGTTTAATGTAGAGGAAAAGGAACAATAGAAGATGTTAAATGGGGGATGAATGTGCTACCATATGACGACGAATCTTGCTCTTAGTATTACTTGACAGAGTTATAAATATTCCATCAACACATGGCTAGCTAGGATCATATTTTTTTAAATTAGTACGTACATATTGCTTACGCAAAGGAAGAAATCAAAAGGGAAGTTATAGAGGAGTATGTGAAGTACTATAGTACCAACTAGGTTGCATATTTATATATTTAAAGAAGAAGCTAAGGGAGGCTCTCCTATCCCTTTACACACATGGCTAGTCCAATTATTTTAAGTTTTAAACAAACTTATTACTTACATCTTGCAGTGCCTCTCTCTCTCAGAGAGTTTGTTTCTCTAGTTAATACGTTTAGCAAATGATGAGTGGAAAATTATTGTCATGTGCATTGATTGATGTGCGATTAAAAATATACCAATGAGTTTTTTTTTTCATGGAATTTGGCAGCTTTGATTCACAACAAGACAAAGATCTAGACTTTCTTATCTGTTTAATAGAGATTAATTAATTTAACGAGTTAAACTATTATCTATTGATATTTGCATTATAAGGTCATTTTTACTTGTTGTAATAGGTGATCCGCGTATTTTCAAGATTGTAAACCAGTAAATATCGTTTGGATAACATAATAGTGTAATTCTTTTACACTATTGATGCGTACTCCTTCTATCCCAAAACGAATGATATTTTCAAATTTCTAAAATCTAAGATTCAAACTTATTAACTGTGACTAGAATTGGATACGATCTTTAAGTTCTTTTTTTTATTTTAAAATAAAATTTAGGTATTTGGAAATTGTATAAAAGTACTATAAGAAAATTTAGAAATACATAAAATTATCATCAAAGAACAACTCTTTTTACTCTCGAAATCCAAACTCTAATTTAAAATTTTGTGTAATGGCACAAATATTGGTCAAGCCTGAGAAGAAGTGGTCTGTTTTGAATGTATAGATTGAGCGTTGAAAAGAGTTTAATTCTAATATCTGAGTTTTATCCAATTTGAAGCCTATATATGTAGCATACCAAATGGGTGATATTTCATGCTTTACGCCTTTACGTACTTGGTTAAGCTAATACTTCTTGCTAGTGAACAAATGGTGAAGTTAGGCCTGAAGATAGCCATTTTCCTACACATGCGTACAAAAGTATGAAACTAAAGAATAACATGGCAAGATCTAAGTATACTTTTATAATGAAATATTTTGTTAAAGTTATGAGTTAGTTTTACATGCTTACAAGCACTTTTGGATTTATTAAGCTTTAGATAAAAAGTGTGTTATTTATCTGTATTGCTGTAAGTAAATATGTCACGATCTAGATTTTCCATCATCGGAAGTGGTGATGGCGCCTACTATCAGAGCTAGGCAAGCCAAGTACTTTAAAAATTTTCTGGTAACATCTCAACAATAATAATAATACGAGTCATTTAAATAAAAGCGGAAGTCTAAAAAAATATAGATACCTGAAAACCCAAAATGCGGAAGTCTCAATATGACTCTAGCCAGATCCGGTGTCACTAACTCACGAACTACTAAAGAGTGCTAAAAACAAGTCTGAATAGAAGTACATCAATCTTTGTCTCGGTACAAGGAAAACAAACTAAAAGCATAGAAAGGACTCCGGCCTGCGGACGTCAGCTAGGCTATCCCGAAAGTTCCTGGACTGAAGTCAGCTCCCAATCAATTACTGATGTGGTCCAAAAGCTGCTCCGGTACCGTGATTTGTGCAAAAGACCACAAAAGTGTAGCATCAGCACAACCAACCCCATGTGCTGGTAAGTACCTGGCCTAACCCCGGCGAAGTAGTGACGAGGATAGACATGACTACCAAATAAACTTGTGTAGTTCAATATATATATATATATATATATATATATATATATATATATATATATATATATATATATATATATATATATATATATATATATATAAGAGAAGAATACAGAAATTAAACAGTTAAGAAGGCGGGGAGCATACTATGGGGGGGAGTACTGTTCCGATATAAAGTCAGATATTTAAGCAAGAAATCATGCAATAACAATAATTAATGAGGCAGGAAAATTAATAGTCGCACGACATCAACCTTCATGCTTTTACTCTCATTCTCACCAAAAGAAATCAAATAAAGTGCACGACATCAATCTTCGTTCTTTTCCTCACATAACTCCCATATCATGGTACGAAATAACTCTTCGTGCAATTAATATCAAATCGGGGTACGGAATATTCCTTCGTGCATAAATAATCTAAATATGGCGCGGAATGACCCTTCGTGCAAATATAATTAAAACGTGAAACGGAATGACCCTTCTTGTAAATATAATCAAAATATGGCACAGAATAACCCTTCGTGCAATATCACTCTTCCTCACCCAAACAGTAATCACAACCAAACGGGGCGAGGGAATGGACAAACAATAAGAAACATCCCGGCAAGGGAAAAACACAATTAAAGAGATAAATCCCGGCAAGGGAGCAACAACAATAACCTTCACATCCCGACAAGGGAGATAATCAATATACTCAAGCCATCCTGGCAAGGAATTAATCATATCTCTTTATGTTTCCTTCTTTTCTTACTTAATAGTCTTTTTATTGTTCGAGCCAACGCTCCAAATAATTTACAATTCATAATTAATCCTCATACTCTTCACATTACATAGAATTTATCAATTAACATGGAAGAGTCATAACAATATCAAAATAAGTACAAACAAGGACCCACGATCACGCTAGACACCGGTATATAGATACTCATCACCATGCCTATACACCATACTCAACATTTAGCAATTAGCAAACAACCCTCTAATTCTATTCCCTCAAGACAAAGTTAGATCAAACACTTACCTCAAATGCTCCAAAGTCAACTCAAGCCTCTAGTATAGCTTTACCCCTCAAATTCGGCTCTAACTCAGTCGGATCTATAAAATAATGACTTTACAATATTAATAATAGCTAGACAAACTAAATTCAATGCCTAAATATTAATTTTTAAGATTTCTTCCCAAAAATTCCAAAATCGACTCTGGGCCCGCTTGGTCAAAACCCGAGGTTCGAACCAATTCCATGTCACACATTCTCCCACGAGCCCGGATATATAACTTATTTTCAAATTCGACCCCAAAACGAGGTCTAAATCAAAGAAAATTGAAATAATTCTACCCTTTTCTCCAGTTTACACCCTAAATTACATAATTTAGGTCTAGGAATATGATAATGATGATAGAAAATGAAGAAAATGAGTTAGATAATACTTACCCAAGAAGCTTTGGTGAAGGAGAGCTCTAAAGATCGCCTATGGGCTGTGGAGAAGATGAGTTCGTGTGTTTTGGGTGAAAAATTATTTTGTTTTCGGGTATTTAAAATTACTGGGCAAAAATGCCCTATGCGATCGCGGAAGAAGGCTTGCGATCGCATAGGGTCAGGAAATTTGGCTATCGCGATCGCATGAAGACTAATGCGAATGCATAGAGGAAATAGACCCCACTCCTGATTCTTGGTTTTTATACTATGCGAACGCGAGAAGGTAATGCGATCGCATTAAACATGGTAGCTGCTCTACGCGATTGCAGGAGGATATATGTGATCGCATTGAACAAAAGGCGGTACATGAAATTTTAACCTTATGTGATCGCGGGGATACCTATGCGATCGCATAGCACTAGGTAGCAATATACCAGAACTGAAAACTTCTACAACTATTTTAAGTCAATTGTAAAATACCCCAACACACCTCCGAAACACTACTGGATCCTCGGGGCTCCTAACCAAACACACACCCTAACTCAACAACCTCATACGAACTTAACCGAATAATCAAATTGCCATAACATCAAAATCAATGAATCAAACCTCAAAATCATCATTTTTCAATCTAACTTCATAAACTTCAAATCTTAGATATTTAGGTCCGAAACACATCAAATGACGTCCGATTTCGACCAAATTTCACAGAAAGTGCCTAAACCATATATAAGACTTTTACATGGCATCGGAACCAAAATACGAGCTCGATACCACAGTCTTTTAATAAATTTTTATTTCCATTTTCCTTAATAATTTCAGAAAAATAATTTCACAGAAAAATTCTTTTCTCGGGCTCTAGACCTCGAAATTTGACTGCGGGCACATGCTCGAGTTCCTTATTTTTCTACGGACCCTCTGGGACCGTCAAATCACGGGACCGAGTCCATTTACCAAAAATATTTACCAAAGTCAACTTTAATTATTTTAAAGCTGCATTATAAAAAATTTCACAGAATTTAACATATAATCTTTTTGGCTAAGCGCTCGAACTGTGCACGCAAATTGAGGCAAGTAAAAATGAGGTTTTCAACGTCTTGGGTCATGACATTCTCCACCTCGAAAACAATCATTCGTCCTCGAACGGACAAAAGAAAGAAGTACATGAGTCGGGAAATAGATGAGGATAAATGCTCTGCATATCAGACTCAGACTCCCAGGTCGATGCCTGAGGAGGCTGGCCTCTCAACTGGATACGCACTGAAGGAAAACTCTTCGACCTCAATTTTCGAACTTGCCGGTCTTGAATAGCAACCGGCTCCTCCTCGTAAGACAGATCCTTGTCCAACTGGACAGTGCTGAAATCTAACACGTGGGCTGGATCATCGTGATACCTCCAAAGCATGGACACATAAAACAGTAGATGCATGGCTGACAAGTTGGGCGGCAAGGCTAGTATGTAAGACACCTCTCCCACACGATCGATAATCTCAAATGGGCCAGTGAACCTAGGGCTAAGCATTCCCTTCTTCCCAAATCTCTTCACGCCCTTCATAGGCGACACTCGGAGCAAGACCCGCTCACCAACCATGAAAGCTACATCTCGAACCTGACGATCTGCATAACTCTTTTGCCGCGACTGAGCCGAACGAAGCCTGTCCTGAATGATTTTAACCTTATCCAAGGCCTCCTGAACTAAATCTGTACCCAATAACCGAGCTTCTCCCCGCTCAAACCATCCAACTGGAGACCCACATCGCCTAGCATACAATGCCTCATATGGAGCCATCTGAATGTTGGACAGGTAGTTGTTGTTCTCGGCAAACTCTGCTAAAGGCAAATACTGGTCCAATGAGCCTTCAAAATCATTGACATAAGCTAGGAGCATATCCTCCAATATCTTAATAGTCCTCTCGGACTGGCCGTCCGTCTGAGGATGGAATGATGTGCTCAACTGAACCTGGGTGCCCAACTTCTGCTGGACGGCTTTCCAGAAGCGTAAGATAAACTGTATACCCTGGTCCGAAATGATAGATACCGGCACCCAATGGAGGCGAACAATCTCTCGGATGTAGATCTCTGCTAATCTCCGATGAATAAGTGGCTGCAACAGGAATAAAATGCGCTGACTTTCTCAACCTATCAACAATAACCCAAATAGTATCAAACTTCTTCTGAGTCATCAGAAGTCTAATAACAAAATCCATGGTAATCCTCTCCCACTTCCACTCGGGAAGCTGAATCCTCTGAAACAAACCACCAGGCCTCTAATGTTCATACTTAACCTGCTGACAGTTCAAACATCGAGCCCCATATGCAACAATATCTTTCATCATCCTACGCCACTAATAATGCTGTAGCAAGTTCTGATACATCTTCGCGGCGCCCGGGTGAATAGAAAATTATCGAGAACTATGGGCCTCCACTAAGATCAAATCTCGAATCCCATCGATATTGGGCACACAAACTTGCCCCTGCAACCTCAAAACACCATCATCTTCTAAGGTCACCTTCGTGGAACCTCCACGCTGCACCATGCCTCTCAGGACACACAAATGGGGATCATCAAACTACCGATCACGGATACGCTCCAATAATAAAGAATGGGCGACCGTGCAAGCTAACCTCAATCTTCTTCGGGTCCACCTGAATACCCTTTACTAATATGACATGACCCAGAATTGCAATCGAACTCAACCAGAACTCACACTTCGAGAACTTAGCATATAACTGACTATCCTTTAGAGTCTAAAGAACTACTCTAAGGTGCTACTCGTACTCCTTATGGCCGTGGAGTTACACCAGAATATCATCAATAAAGACTATCAAGAACAAGTCTAAGTAAGGTCTGAACACTCGGTTTATCAACTCCATAAATGTTGATGGGGCATTGGTCAAACCAAATGACATGACCAAAAACTCATAATGCCCATACCGAGTGCGGAATGCTGTCTTAGGGATACATAAACAGGAATAACTAAAGCATCATTAGGCATATCCATGTAGGGTGCAAAATTGGATGACGCATATGAATATGTAGACCCAGGGTCAAATAGCACTGAAGCATCCCTATCACAGACCAGAATAGTACCTATAATAACCGTGTTTAAAGACTCAGCCTCTGGCCTGACTGGCAAAGCATAACACCGGGGTTGGGCCCCACCTTCCTAAACCATGTCTCTGGGTAGAACGGCTACTCGTTGACCCCTACCTCTGGCGGTCCGAGCTCCAACTCTATGGTCTCTACCTCCACCTTTAAGATTCCTACCCCTGCCTCTAGCCGGCTGGGCAAGCTATGGATCACCTGGTGCCTGAATCATCGCGAGGACC